>JAPYZT010003764.1:0-15782 GCA_030522965.1 Tryphoninae sp. A BG-2022a | reverse complement strand
AACAACAACAACAACAACAACAACAACAACAACAACAACAACAACAACAACAACAACAACAACAACAACAATAATAATAATAATAATAATAATAATAAACATCCTCCCAGTAAAAATAAACCAAGAGCAACGATAAATTCTTTTCCACAAAAATTCTGAAATAAGAAATAAATCAATTAAAAAACAACTTACGAAATTTGAGTGGTTTTTGTCCAAAGACACTGTTGACAATTGCCAAGAGAAAAAATATCGAGCAAATAGCGTTGCGTATCGCGAGACTCATGACGAATTGAAAAGAAAAAAAAAAGAGAGAAAGACGGTCGCGAGTGTGAGGTAAACTTCTCTGGAAAAACTGGACGGACGAATGCTCGGGAAAATCGACGAGGGACAACCGGACGTTACTGTATAGCGAGCTTAGGACGTTCTCATGAGGGAAGCTCACCGTTACTGAGCCTGCGCCGCGTTATTACCCACGCATACTTTACTTATTCGCTGGTCGTTACACGCCAAGAAAAAGAACCAAATACGTGTAGGAGCAACGTCGTATTGTGTTTTGTGCATATTTTATAGGTTGACCATTAAATCATAGTCCTTCAGGACTATCGGAAGAAACGAGGCGCGAGTCGACTCATCGTCCCGCCTTGTACGCTTTTTCTCCCTGTTATCGCAACGAGCTGTTCTTTGTTATCACGGTTATAATCGACCTGTCGTACTTTACCATGTTGTCAGGAAGGGACTCGAGTGAAGCTATTAATGATGGAATTAAATTGTTCAAATAAATAATTCAACTTTATATTTGTGTTGATAAATAAATTTTGATTAAACAATTTTTTTTTTTATATTGGGGTTTTATGAGGAAATTATTCGGGAGGAGGTATTAATGATGGAATTAAATTGTTGAAAGAAATAATTCAATTTTATATTTTTATCGAAAAAGAAATTTTGATTAAAAATTTTTTTTTTATATTGGGTTTTTATGAGGATATTATTCGGGAGGAGGTATTAATGATGGAATTAAATTGTTGAAATAAATAATTGAATTTTATATTCTTATCGATAAAGAAATTTTGATTAAAGAAACAAATTTTTTTTATATTGGGTTTCTATTGGGTTTCCATTGGGAAATTATTGGGTTTCTATTGGGTAAAAGTTATTAATGATGAAAGGAAATTGTTGACATAAATAATTGAATTTAATATTTTTATCGATAAATAAATTTTGATTAAACAAATTTGTTTCTATGTTGGCGTTTTATCAGGAAATTATTCGAGAGGAGGTATTAATGATGGAATTAAATACTTGAAATAAATAATTGAATTTTATATTTTTATTGATACATAAATTTATATAAATAAATTTTTATTAAAGAAACAAATTTCTTTTTTACATTGGTTTTCTATTGGGGTTATTGGGTAGAAGGTATTAACGGTGAATGAAAATTGTTGAAATAAAAAAATTTATTTCATATTTTTATTGATGAATAAATTTTGATTAAGAAACAAATTTTGTTTTATGTTCGTTTTCTATTGGAAAATTGTTGGCGAATGAGAGATAAAAAGAAGTAGTAAAATGTATTTGTATTAAACAAATTGTTAAAAATAAAGTTGGAAAATATTTGTTTTTGTAAATATTTTCTTTTTTTTTATATGGAATAAATCAGAGGGTATTTTTTCCTGAATATTCTTTCGATTTATTTATTGTAGACCCGTCATTTGTACGTAAATGCGTTAGTTACTTTTTTTTCATTGTCACGAGTCTTTTATTCGTATCGGAATATACGCGTTCGATAGGTTTATAGCTGAGTAACGAATCCAAACGACGAATGCCTCGACGATCATAATTAGGTATAGTAATAATGTATTTGATAAGATTGATGTTAATGATTACCAGTTGTTGGGCCAATAACAATGGAGGGATATAAATACATAGGAAAAACGATATAAATAAATAGATAAATAAATAAATAAGTAAATAAATAAATAAATAAATAAATAAATAAACAAATAAATAAATAAATAAATAAACAAACAAACAAACAAACAAACGAATGAATAAATAAATAAATAAATAAATAAATAAATCAACAAACAAATCAACAAATAATTAAATAAATAAACAATAATAACAAACCAACAAAAACAACAATAATAATAATCCAATTTGTCGTGGCGATCGTGGCCAACAAAAGGAAAAATGAAGGCAAGATATTTTCTCAAGCAGCTCTTCGTCACAAAAAAAAGAAGAAACGTCCATACCGACGTAATGCGCATCCTCGGAGTCCGAGAATGAAGATTGGGAGGAGTCAAGTGCGTGTACAGTTGCATAAACTCGACAAACGACGCCTTTTATACATCAAAAGGGCTAAACACTGTTTATTCCACGATGCAACAGGGCTTTGACATATCCGCATTGCCACACGCATATACAGGGTGAATTTCATAAGGTGTCTCAAACGTTATTTTAAGGTAGATGGGGCCATTACAAACAAAAGTTGTAAATAAACATTGGGACATTTTGAATAGTTTACGAGATATAAATTTTTAAAGTTAGTCCAATAAGAACGCGCCGAGAAGCGTTGGCCCCGCCCACTACCCACCCTAGCAAAACCCTAGCAAAGCCCCAACTGTAACGCCCTACACTGTGTTATCTCTCCGGCTAAGGCGGGAGTGGGCGTCTCCAACGCTTCTCGGCGCGCTCTGATTGGCCCAACTTTAAAACGTTATATCTCACAAACTATTAAAAATATCCCCAATGTATATTTACAACTTTTGTTTGTAATGATGTCATCTACCTTAAAATAAAGTTTAACAACACCTTATAAAATTCACCCTGTATATACATGTCTTCACACAGTTTACGTGGTTCATCGTCCCAGTTGTCCATGCCAGAGTGCCATCGCCATGTACCGAGCAATTTTTTTTCTTTTTTCGCTCTTTGCGTGTTTTATTTTATTTCTTTTCTTAATTTTCATTCTTTTTTCTCTCCTTCGTCCTCCCAGATTGTCGAGTAGGAGGAAAGAATGAGACAAAAAGATAAAGAATAACGAAACGGTAAAACGGCAAGAAGGTAATAATATCGTAAACCCGTGGGGGCCAGTCGGACATGCCACACGGTTATCATTAATTTACGTTACCCGTGAGAATTCCCAAGTGGAGAAGAAAACCTACGCTACTCTTCCCAATAGCCTGTTAGTAATACATCGGCCATTGTGTACCACATCCAATGGGACAAACCTCGTCAGTGTCCAACCGAGAAAATCAAAAGTTCCTGGAGTAAAAAGATAACGCGTTGGTTTGGTAAAAAAAATAGTTTTTTTTTTTTTTCTATATAATTTAATTCAATTTTATCATGTTTTAAGATATTTATAGTTCGATCGAGGACGATTCAATTTCTTTTGTTTTTACTCGGGTGAAATATTTAATTTTTTTATTTTCGTTGGTGGGAATTAAATTTTTAGGCCGAATAGGGAAATTTTTGTTAGTTTAGATTAAAATCAATTTTTTTTTTATTAAATTATAAATAAATAATAGAAAATTAATTAAAATTGTATGAAACTTAGTGATCTGCCCGAGTTTTGCGTGGGTGTAATTTGGAAAATAAAGAAGTGAAAAGTGCAAAGCCTTTGATTAGCTGAGCTCGCCGGGTCTGTTAATTATTTTTTTTTGTTGCTTTAAGGTAGTTCTATCGTGACATTAAAATTGAAAAATTATTTTTCAGTTTTTCTCACATACAAATGTGAGAAATTTTCTCACATACATAAATCTTCTCTCTATCGACTTACTTGCAAAATCCTGTTTTTTTCTACCTAAAAAACAACTTAATTAAAAAAAGAAGATCAGATAGAGACTTTCGAATATATCGAACCCCCTTTCGAATATATCGAACCCCCTTAAGGTTTAGCCTCCCTAACCCATATAAATTTATTCTCCATCGACTTACTTGCAGAATCCTGTTCTTTTTCTACCTAAATAAAACTTAATTAAAAAAAGAAGATCTGATAGAGACTTTCGAATATATCGAACTCCCTTAAGGTTTAGCCTCCCTAACCCATATAAATTTATTCTCCATCGACTTACTTGCAGAATCCTGTTCTTTTTCCACCTAAAAAAAATTTAATTAAAAAAAGAAGATCTGATAGAGACTTTCGAATATATCGAACCCCCTTAAGGTTTAGCCTCCCTAACCCACATAAATTTATTCTCCATCGACTTGCTTGCAAAATCCTGTTTTTTTTTCTCCCTAAAAAAAAACTTAATTAAATTTTATTACATAAATAAACCATCCACAATAAATAATCTAATAAACAATTGTGAAAATCTTATCAAAATCCTTCGCATATTTTACAACAAGTTAACGGATAAACAGACAGACAGATCCGTAAAACAATTTAATTTTTACTACATAGAGAATACAATTCAACAATTATCGATTAAATAATAATGAAGAAAAAACAAATTATATCGAGCGAAGTTACATTTCGTGTTAATTGCTCGTTATCGCGTTTATAAAAAGTTTACCGATACGCAAACGATATCTCGAGAGATCGAAAGCGACGAATGATTGTTGGAAATGAAAAAAAAATGAAAAAAAAAAAAAAAAAAATAATTTTCATCGACAAATTGTCTCGTTCTACGTCCCAGGAGTTCGTCCGATCGCGAATAGACAACGATAATACATCTGCCGATCGATAAACGCCCCCTTTGACTTTATCTCTATTGATTTCCACGCGTAATAACGGGTTATTTCACGCGCATCGTCGACTTTTTTTTTTTATTATTATGATTATTATTATTATTATTAAGCAACGACAAAGCTCGCTTGCACTCGCGCATACCAGGGAATAATATTGTGCGTCCCGTTTCGTCGAGGACGATTATTTCAGGATCGATGATCTAACCTGTTACTCTTCCCCTCGATTCGACGATTTTCATCTTTTTATCAAATTTACAAATTTATCGTTGAACGAAATCGGCAATTAATTTCGTAAATTTCGATCAAATTTGAAGCTTTGTTTATTTATTGAAAAAAAAAAAATTATTGTTTTTTTTCGGTAAATATTATTTGAATTTTGGAAGAATAGTTTTATTTATGGGGATTAATAATTGTGATTTATTGAAATTAAATTGTTTTTTTTTTATTACAGGGAATTTTAGATTGACATTAAAATCGACAGATCGATGAATACAATTTTTCTTTTTTTTTAATTATTATTATGTTTATTTTTTATTGATTTAGTAATTCATTAATTAATAAATTGAATTTTATGTTTTTGATTTATTTTTGATAATTCTGATTTATTGATATTAACAAAAGATTGTTTATTGCACGGAATTTTAGATTGAAAATAAAAACGGTAGATCATTAAATTCAATTTTTGTTTTAATTACCTTTTTTTTTAATAATTATTAATTATAATTATTTTTATTTATTAAAATAAATAAGTGATTTATTGTTTATTTTTCTTTATTAATTATTAATTTATTAATTGAATTTTTTTTATTTCGAATAATTCCGATTTATCGAAATAAATTTTTTTTTATTGTAATGAATTTTAGATTGAAAATAAAGTCGACAGATCGACAAATTTTCTTTTTTTTTCGTTCTCGGTCTCGCTCGCCCTCCCGGGTCGCGCTCACAGCCGTCGAGATTCGAGGTTGATTAATTTCCATGCTCGAGAAAACAGGAAACGCGGCGATGCGCGGTCACGAAAGACAAAATGTTACAGGCGAGACAATCAAAATGTGCGATGTCCTGTGGTATAATATCCCATTCCATCTCTCACCGTCCCATCTGCATTATCTTTCGAGTTTACACGTACCCATAGACGATATTACTATGCTTCACTAGTAGCGGTATTGTATAAACGAGAATTGCCGAGAAAAGACGCAGATGTTTCGATTCGATTCCCAAGAAGCGCCAGGTGAGCCGAGATGCTTCGATAATTCTCGACCTTAACTCGTTGAATCACAAAAAAAAATTGTTTTTCTTTAATTTTTGTTCATTTTTTTTTCCTACCTCAATTTTTTTTACCGACCGTAACACAAGCCACGCGTGCCAATTCGTTCCGATTAAAAGATTTTCGTATGCCGGATGAAGGACGATAAAATAAAATTTTGCCGTAACGAAGAGAGCGAGAGATGGAAAATAAGAGAATAAAACAATGAGAGAATGAGAGGATGGAAATAAAATTGTGAAAGGTGTACGATGATTCGAGTGCGACGAAGAGTAAACGATGATGTACCATCGCAGCTACGTTTGCTACGTAGTTGCTCGTTCAACCGTGAGATGTCGTTACTAGTCCCTCCAACGGTACACCTGCTCTATAGGCGATACCTTATCGAGCGAAACGTCGAGACTCGACGTGACCAGATCGAATACCGATAAGGACGTTCTATTTTTTTTTTTTTTTCAATTCTTTTTTTTTTCTTGTCGAGCGTTCTGGTTGAGTGGAATTTTCATAAATTGAGTAATTTAGAAAAAGTAAAACGTATTATTTAGTGAAAACTGTTATTTCAGTATTGTTTTTATTTTCTATCTTATCATACGTGTGCTTGGGTAATGGATAATTGGTACGAGATATTTTTTTGTTAATTATTGTTATTATTATAAACAGTTGAAAATATTGTTATTATTTTTTCTTAGGAAAAAAAAATTATTTTCAGTTTATTTATTTTTGCTCAGCCTGCTGTTTGGCATTCGTACGGTGGTCGAATTATATGAATAGGGTGGACACGGTAAATTCGAGGCGTGAAAAAGAGCGTGTCGACTCGAAAACACGAATGACTATATTTTTTCGAGTTCGAGAAAAGAAGATTTCTTTTTCTCTCTCGTTTCGCGCAATTTTGGGAAAAATTTCTTTTGAATAAGCCGCAAAATTGGCGGTCGACGGTTTTCGAAGCTTGTACAGATCCTCTTGTTGGTGCCCCCCTCTACCTACACGGCCTCGCCCCCTCGCATTCTCTCTTTCGCTCTATTGTCGGGCCTAGGATTCGTGTGCGTGCCTAAAGCCGAGGAAAAGAGGAAAAAAAGACATCTCACGCTCAATCGTGCACAGAGGGGCACAATTCGTTCATCATTCGTCAAGTATATATAGGGCAGTGACTATAGGGCAGTGGATATGCACAATGCGATATAACGTGTATAGGATAATGCCGGGAAATATGGACCACCCAAGTAAAACGAACCAGGGTGTTTCGTGAAAAATTTCTATTGTTAATATCGTTATCAAATCGAAATAATTTATGCTAATGACATTATTCTTGATAAGGTTTGATAAGGAAAAAAATATATATAGATACTTTTTTAAATTATTTTATTGATTTTTATTTTATGTATGAACTGTTTTTGCAGTCTCGTTTTCGTGAAAAGAAATGTTTTTTCTGGGGGTGGAAACAAATGTAAAAAGTAGATAGAGATATAAATAATAATTGTGCCAAGTTTTATTCAAATATTATTTGTTGGTCTCGAAAATGTGAGTGTACGTCGATTCTCGAAAAATGTAGTTTTACGAATAATTTTAACAAATTTGTTTATAGAAATATTGTTTTAAGTAATTAAAAGAATGTCGAATAAAAATATCGTTTTCACACGATTTTAGAAGTCTGTTGTTTCCTAATGCGAGGTCCAAGCATTTTTATAACTTTTATTGCAGTACACTCAAACTTGGATAAAAATATTTCAAATTCTATTTTTTTTCCATTTAAATTGATATATTTTTATTCAAATAGTGACTGATTTCGAAAAAGTAAAATTGTTTAGTGGTCCATATTGCCCCACCTTTAGAATACAAATATTTTGTTCACACGATTTTACAACGCTGTTTACTCTTAATGCCAATTCCAATCATGTTTACAATATTTCCTGCATTACAGACAAACTTAGATAAAAAGATTTCAAATTCTATTTTTTCCAATCAACATTGATGTATTTTTATTCAAATATTGAATAATTTCGAAAAAGTAAAATTTTTTCGGTGGTCCATATTGCCCCACTTTTAGAGAATACAAATATTTTGTTCACACGATTTTACAACTCTGTTTACTCTTAATGCCAATTTCAATCATGTTTACAATATTTCCTGCATTACAGACAAACTTGGATAAAAAGATTACAAATTCTATTTTTTTCAATCAACATTGATGTATTTTTATTCAAATATTGAAAAATTTCGAAAAAGTAAAATTTTTTCACTGGTCCATATTGCCCCACTTTTAGTCAAACCACCGTAAATATACCTATATACATCGTTTTATTCATACCTCATGCCCCATCACGGTCCCTACGGTCCGTGCGTCTGTACTTTTGCGCTCTCCCCATCTTTCGCCACGTTTCCATTTCGTACTACGCACAAAAACGTGCACGAGGAAAATGCCCGGCGATTGTCCCGTTTCGCCTTCCCCATTGACCCGAGTAAAATTCGTGAAATTCCTCGTCACCGCACGAGGTTTTAAAAACCTCGTCCGAAGAATTTCGCCGTGGGACATCGGTGGTGAAGGAGGGGACGGGGGAGGGGGGGGGGGCGAGGGCGTGAAGATCAAAGTTAAAGCAAACCGAGACGAGTCAATGAAAACAACGGTCGTGTCCCGGGACACTGACCTCCAACGTCAATACGCACGAGACATTCTCTATCAATTCCTGACTACATCTCTTTTTTTTTTGTTTACCTCTCCCCTCGACCTCCCACGCACTCTTTCGATATTCTAGAAATTTGAAAAATTTTCACTTTTTACCAATTCGACGAATAATTTTCAATTTTTTTTATGGTAACATTTCTATGAAAAATGTCATTTTAATTATTTTTTATTATTTAATTTTCAATTTGTTTTTTAAATCCTAACAATTGTATGAAAAATTTCATTTTAATTCTTTTTTATTATTTAATTTTCAATTTGTTTTTTTAAATCGTAACATTTCTATGAAAAATGTCATTTTAATTACTTTTTATTATTTAATTTTCAATTTGTTTTTTAAATCGTAACGTTTCTATGAAAAATGTAATTTTAATTATTTTTTATTATTTAATTTTCAATTTGTTTTTTTCAGTCGTAACATTTCTATGAAAAATGTCATTTTAATTATTTTTTATTATTTAATTTTCATTTTTTTTTCAATTGCAACATTTCCATGAAAAATGTCCTTTTAATTATTTATTATAATTTAATTAGTAACAATTTTTTTTTGCAGAGTCGCAAATTACCATTTCAAAAATTCGATGAAAACTAAATCCGGAGTGTCATAAAACTTCGGCGTAAAATCGGTTGACCAAAAATCGATTGCTTGATTTATTGATTTATTCTTGTATTATGCACCAGCACGCTTTCAATGAATTACGACCTCCGTTTTATATCCACTCGAAAATGCAAATTAAAGTGCGAAGCAGATGAAAGAATTATCTCCAGTGTAGATAATATTCAGATAATTTTTCAGATTACCCAACAACTCGATAAATAAGTCAACAATCGCCGAATTATATTCGCGACAATATTCCCAAGATCTGCAAGTTGCCATAATTTTCACCTCTCAAAAAAAAAATTTAAAAAAAAGACAATTTATCGAAAAATAAAAACAAAATTAAACTCAAATACATCGTTATCGGTTTAACTAATAAGATATATCAATTGAGAGAATCGTTCATAAATAGGGAGATGTAATCGATAAGTCGTGAAGGGATGAGATTTCATAAAGGCCACGGCAACTTTGTACAGACCCCCAAGGTAAGAGCAAAGAGAGAACGAAAGGAGAAAGAATGGAATTTTATTCAAGAGAAGTGGCGTAACGCGTCGAGTCCCTCGGCCCGTTTCGATAATTTCCGTGTAGGTTCGTGAGTTCCCGTGAGCCACCTGGCGGCCGGTCGGAGAGGCTCGCTCCCCCCTCCACCCGCTAGTCGTAGAGGCTCGCTCCCCCCTCCACCCGCCGCTCGCGCGACGCACTGCGCGGTACGTCTCGCGCGCGCGCCATTCATTCGACCGACGGAGAGAGGTTAGGATCGTACGTTTACTACACATAACGAATAAGCTTAAGGAGCATGAGAGAGAAAGAAATAATAAGAGAGAGCAGAGTTTATACAACCGGGAGCGCGGGACGGTAAAAGGCCGTAACCGAGATTTCCCGAGTGCGAGAGAAAGATAAATAATCAACGACACCGACCGAGCGGACTAGGCGAGAATGAAACCTACGAAACGAGGTCATTGCACACGGGAGAGAAGATGGCAACGGAATATCGTACGTAATTGCAAACGCTACACCAAACATGGAGATAACCTAACCTCTCGTGTTTCGTTTCGTGGCTGGAGAAAAAAAAAAGAAACTCGCTTGAACAGGACGGTGTAAAAATTTCCTACGTTTCACGGAAGGTTCTCGTGGCTTGCATTACAATGTTGCAAAGTTTGTAACGTTTTCACTGGATCGTCAACAAAAATGAGAATTTGACGAAGAATTGGTTATATATATTTTTTTTCTATCATAATTCTTTCCATAACACTGCTCTTGACATTTACGACATAACCTTGAAAAAAAAAATTCTGTTTTTATATATTTTTATCGCCGAGACATTTTTTTTGATGGAAGCCATTTTGTTTTTCAGCGAAGAAAAACATGGTTGTTGAATAAAACGTTGATTCTCCGTGACAATAAGTAAGTCGGTAAATCAACGAACGATGGATACAAAAATGTCAGAGGTGGAGGAGACAAGGTTGACAGTGAGGGAGAGTCGTGTCGTTTTATTCGCGAGGAACGATCGAGTGGAAAATGAGAACGAATAAGAAACAACGGTTCTCAACTCGAGAATATTAAGGAACGTAATTTATTTATTTCAAATAATATCTTCTCATCGTTTCATACGAAATAAAAACACTCGATACAAGAGTAACGTATATTTTAACTGTCGATGTTGCTGGCCGCGAGAGGCGAAACTGAGAGCACGCGCTGTAACGTCGAGTTGGAAGGTAGCATCGCCGGAACGAGGCACCACCACCGCCATCACTTCCCCCACCACCGCGTCACTGGAGAGAAGACTGCGCGGGCATAGGCCCGAGGCAAGAGTAGCCAGTGCAGAAGGCGCACGGCGGAGCTCGAGAGAGACCAAGATCGACTCGGTATACCAGTCGCTCGCGGACCGAGTGCCGGAGAGAAACGGCCCAAACGTCAATTTTCCATTATCCCACAATTTGCCTCATTCTTAACCAAAAACACATATACACACACACACACACACAAAATATATTTATAATGAAATGAAGATTCTAATTAAAGAAAACGTACACAGTTCACCGTCCCGCCTTCCCGTAACACGAAAGGACAATAATAACAAAGGTACGCAAGACGAGTAAGGTTATGTACATAACGTTATGAATTACAATGGAAGAAGTTTCGTTGATTGAGAGACACGCTTCGTAACAACAAGGACGAAGTAAACGAGCGGTGCGAATGAATCGAAAACGGGATTTGCCAGTGTGAATATCGCCTTCGACAGTCCATAACCTCTCTCTCTCTCCCCTCTCGTTCCTTCGCGATACTATAAATTCACTTATACCACTCGTTACTTCTCGTGTACTACACGCGTTTACCGACTGGTTAACGTACACAAATAACGCGATACTGAATCGTTCGGGTCTTTGAGCTTGACGTCGTAAAGAGAATTCGAGGTGAAAGAAAAATATAAACAAATGTACAGGTACACGCTGATCCGATAATACTATGGGGAATGGGATCGTGTGTTTGTGTATGTGTGTGTGTGTGTAGCGGTAGGATAGAAAGGTGAACGTGCGCGTTGGCTCTCTGCGCATGCGTGCGTTCTCGTTTGTTTGGTACACGTTCGTCGTCGAGTCACACACATGCGCAAACACACACACACGCATGCGCAAACACACACACACACATGCGCAGGCGCAAACACATACGCACACGCATGCGCAAACACACATACGCATGCGCAGACACACACACATGCGCAAACACACACACACATCGTCTCGTAACGTTCGTGTACATACGAAAGAGAAAGAGATATATACAGATATAAAGTCGTATGTTTAGTAAAAGCGGACAACCACGCACGGTAGAGAGGTTGGGTTTGCCTGGCTCTTCTGACACAGGCTGACTCGTGGGCTGCGCGAGTCTCTCGATGTGGCAATGGCGCTGCTTCGTGCATCGTCGCGAGAGCCATGGGGAATAGCGGCGCTGCGTTCTCCCGTCTTTCGCACGTATAGTTCGTGCCTGGCGGTTGGGCCGCGTAGGAGGGGATAAACGGAGCGAGAGAGAGAGAGAGAGAGAGAGAGGACAGTTGTGAGTGAGCGGGTAAGACGGTGTGGTCCTTAAACCGCGAGAGGGCCCGTCGGCGTCTCGACGATGCGATATAAATTATAGTACCACTTGCCAAACATCCCTCCCCCCACTCCTATCTTGTCATGAAGAGAGGTTAGAGGGTTTTACCGATCGAAATAAAAAATAGAGGGAGAAAATTCATCGCATCGAAGAATAAAGGTATCCCAAAGTCTTTTCAACGATTCCAAGAGTGGTCGATGATGGCGGTGAGAGAGAGAGAGAGAGAGAGAGAGAGAGAGAGAGAGAGAGAAATAGAGAGAAAAAAACACGGAAAAGTCTTTCGCCTCGGTTCTGATTCCACCGTCCATCACAGCTCGCGCTCGAGTAAAGCCACATAGGACAGCAAGGGGTCGGGGGGGGAGGGGGGGGCAGCGCTCTCTCGAAATTTCTATCCTCGACACGCCGGTAAAAGTGAGACGAAAAAAAACGAAAAGGCTTTTTTTGGTTTTTTCTTTCGCGCGCGGATAGTCGAGCGAATGCGCGAAATAGTGATGAGGTGCGCATGCGCGAGACAGTAAACATGCGCAGAAGACTCTTTACCCATCCTCCATTCTTTCCTTTCTTTATTTTCATTGTCATTGATAAAAGAGATGTACCGGTAGAGTTGAGCTGGAAATAATAAAAACAATTTTATTTAAATAAAAACAATTCTTACAAAATATCACGAAAGTGGAAAAAATCATTTATATATATATGCGTATATTTGCATGTCATTTACGTGTGTGTGTGTATACATATATACAGGTTAAAGGGACACGAGTCCGTGGGACGATGAAAACTCGGGTCACGGACTGACTGGGAACGCGAGGAAGTCGCAGCAGCAGCAACCGAAGGAAGGAAGTGAAGGAGCGAAGGGGCAAAAAAAAAAGAAGAGAGGAAGAAGAGGAACATAAGAAGCGATAGTCGAAAGAAGCTGAGAGAGTGAGAGAGGGTGAAACGTCGCGGGGGGAACGCGAATAAGGGGCCGAGAAGAAGGAATAAGAAGAAGACGAAGAAGAAGAAGCGGAGCCACGCGACGCGGTTGCCTCGGGAACGTGCGGGCGTATGGCCGTCTCGCTCTCGCGCGTTAACCTTGTCGCGTTCCCTCTCTCACTCGGCCTACCCCCACTCCGCGCCACCTTGTACCCACTCCTCGGCGCTCCCACCACTCAGCCGCCGTCGTTCCCCCCACCACCCAGTTAACGACTCGGGGAGCCGCTAGCCACTACACTACTCTACTATACAGCGAGTAGTGCGCTCGCGACCCTCGCACGAACACGAGCGCTGGAACGAGCAACGGGTGCGCGCGTCACCGTGCGCTACGAAACAATTTTTTTTTTCTTTCCCTTTCCCGTCACGAGATTTGTTTAGTTCGCGGATCACGTTACTATCGCGAGTAAATTGTGAGTCGTACGAGTAAATAAACCGAGCGAGAGTTTATATGAGAATTATTTCTAGCCATGTGTCGCGAGAGAGTTGAATTTTCATAAACGATTAATTCCCGTACGATAACGAAAACAACGACGGTTAAGTACCAATAATCGTTTAACATGTCCAAACGCGACGACAGTGTCCTCGAAGTGTGTTACTACGATGTCGTAGATAAAACAAACGACAAATCCACTAAGTAACGTTGTTCGAGAATTTTCAAGGTCGTTTATTTCCTCGAGTGAGGAAATCTCAAAACGAATAATCGAAGAACCGGAGAGAGAGAGAGAGAGAGAGAGAGAAAGAGAGAGAGAGAGAGAGAGAGAGAGAGAGAGAGAGAGAGAGAGAGAGTGGTCTCTACGTGTGTGTTGTACAACTCGGAAGATTTTCATGCAACTTCCTACGATTTAACTGTTACCCCCTCTCTTTTCCGGAAGTGTCGTTGTAAACCGATCGAGTGTCTCGTGTTCGCGTGTGCTATTCCCTCTGTGTGTCCTGTGCGTGTGTGTGTGTGTCTGTGCGCGAGTTGTATCTCTCATTGTCGAGAGACATTGGCACGAAAGAAAGAACGTTAGTAAAGAAGGAAAAAAGGAACATCAAAACGAGGAAAAACAAACGAAATAAAAATTGAGAAAAAATAAGGAGGGTTGGGGGTGGGGGTAGGAAAGAAGAGGAGGGAAGGAATTATCTTCTGGTTGAGTTAGCGGAGGAGGCCCAGTAGCAGCGGACGTCAAAGCAACGACACGGTGAGGGTAAGGAAAGCGTGCAGAGGCGCAAGCACCAGCAAACACCGGCACGGGCTGGCCCTTGTGAGTGAGTGAGTGGTTGGGCACACGGAGAGTGTTGAAAAGAGGAAAGAGAGACGTGCGTGAGTCGCGCGAGATTGGTGACGCGGGAGGAGGGGAGGGGGCAGGGTTGAGTCGGCGTGGTGGGCGCGCAGTCGGTTCGCGGGAGGGCGGCGGCGGCGGCGGAGGGGGGGGGGGCAGCAGTAGTGTAGTGTTGGTGGGGTGCGGGGTGAGAGTGGGGGGGAGTAAAGGATCGCGAGCGCCACCGAGACAGAAACGACACTAGACAGAAAGAGAGAAGGAAAAGTGCGAAGAAACCAACGGGGCCAAGTGCGAAGGAAAACGAGGAGGTGGACGACGACGAAGACGACGACGACGACGGAGACGAAGACGAAGACGAAGACGAGGACGACGACGAAGACGATCGCGACGTCGACGGAGACGACGAAGACGACAACGTCGTTGGCAAAGGGGGAAAAAAGTGTGAGGGGCGAGAAATGCCGATCGCCAGCGGAATTCTCGTCGCTGGAAGCGCCTCACGTTGCCTCTTTTCTGCCGCTGGCATGCTACGATTCCTCGCCAGACTTTCAGGTTAGACACACCGCTCTCTTTTATTTTTTTTTTGTTTTTGTTTTTTGTTTTATTTTTTAATTTTTTATTTCGACATCATTTTATCTCCTACATACGTACAGACACACATACATACATACACACATACACACATACGTATATACAATTATATAAATATATTAATATATTAATATATTAATATATATACATATAAATATGCAAATATATAAATATATAAATATATAAATATACAAAATATATAAACATATAAATATATTAATATATAAATATATCAATATATAAATATATAAATATACAAAATATATAAACATATCAATATATTAATATATATATATTAATATATAAATATACGAATATATAAATATACGAATATACAAATATACAAATATACAAATATACTAATATACAAATATACGAATATACAAATATGCAAATATGCAAATATACAAATATGCAAATATATAAAAATATACAAATATAGAAATATACAAAATATATAAATATATCAATATACAAATATATAAACATATAAATATATTAATATATAAATATGTAAATATATTAATATATAAATATACGAATATATAAATATACGAATATACAAATATACAAATATACAAATATACTAATATACTAATATACCAATACACGAATATACAAATATACAAATATGCAAAT
>JAPYZT010003763.1:0-12149 GCA_030522965.1 Tryphoninae sp. A BG-2022a | reverse complement strand
GTAGCACCGATGGCCGAGGCTCCTCTCTCTCTCTCTCTTTCTCGCGGACACCGAGCGCGGAAATCTCGTGCTCAAAATGGCCTTGGCTCACGGCGCGCTCCTTTCTCGGTGTACATATATATATATATATATATATATATATATATATATACACTCTCTGGCTCTCGTACCAAAAGGCAACAGCCACCTCCGCTTCGTTCACCTCGATTCTCTCTCTTTCACACGGAACATATATACATGCCCAAAGCAACACGTTTTTCCAGCTACGATTTTTTTCCTTGTCGAAAAAACGTTATTGCCATGCTGCTTGCAGCTAAGATCGTTGCACCGTACATACGTATGACTGTTACGAGATGAATTTTCATAGCGAGCTTCATTCTTCGCACGCTGACAGTTTACTACGTTTTGTTTGGACTTAAAAGCGGGACGGACTCGTACATGAGAGAGACTGAGAGTTTCTCGATCTGTTGCGTGGGTGTGAGTGATTCTTCGTTAGTGTCTCTTGTCTCTCTCTTTCTCACTCTCGCACACCCGTTCGCTCGCTCTCTCCGTCACTTCGCGTGCGTGATGTCATATCGAGCGTCCTAACCTAACCTAAACGCGAATGCACCTCTCGCTTCCTCGCAATCACGCCCATTCTCGGTATTTTCCTCTCGTCGAACCTCGGAAAATGTCCTACCGAATGAAATATCCATCGTGAACTCATAAAAAACTTCTTCGTTCGTTTTTCGTGCGTTGTTTTCCTTAAAATGGCGGGTAAATGTTTTTTTTCTGTTTTTCACAAAATGAAAATTTACTTGACGGGGCGGGCTCGAGCGACGTGACTCGAATCGTTCGATCTTTAACGATGCTATTGACACTCTTCCGTGTCTCTAGCTTATTTTAAATATTTTGTCGACATAAAAACTGTCATTCGCTTTGCCGAACGAATATCTCGATAATTTTTCCTTCTCTTCTTACGTTAATTCTGACATGCGCAGAACATTGGTCAGCAATGTCACACACGCGCAGGAGTGGGGACAGTTTCGATGATTAATCGTCCCAGAATTCTCATTACCCTGTACCGAATCGATGCGATAATGAAAACAAAATTCTTCGTCCCTCTTTCTCCATCTCGCTCTTTTCTTTTTCGTAAACACGATACGCACGAAGCGTATCGCGTTACGACGACGACCAACGAATTGGCGTCATTGGCATTGGGCAATGTGGCCCCTCGCAGCGTCGAGTTACCTAGATATAGAGGTTATGTTCGAATAAAAACAAAGAAAAAAATAAACAAACGAGACAAATGTCGTTATCGGTCTTGACACCCGCCATTTTTTTTATTGGATAGGAAATTAATGGAAGGGGATGGGTGTGATTAGTTGAATTAGGTGGAATGGACGAAGAATTAATTATAGGTTAATAAATAATAGCACTTTGAACGATGAGTGACAATAACAAATTCTTTGTCTATTTAAAAATTATTTTGAAAAATGTAAACTATATATGTACTATTGTTAATATTGATACGTTTTTTTTATATTTTGTAAACTTAAAGATGAATGGTTTTGGAAAATATCCACAAACTTTTATTGTTATTGTCAAGATCTGAAATAAATAATTGTTTCCATAGTAAAATGTTAAACAATAAGTTAAACATAATCTTTTTTAAATCTTAAGTCATTCTCATTCTGTACCTGATATTGTTTACAACTGGTCAAGGTTTGCGGAATGAGAGAACGTTTTCATTTTTATGAAAAAGTTTACATAAGATAAAACAAAATTGATTTTTTGGATGATTTCTTATCGATAATTGTTTTGCTTCTTTTTTACAGTTCACCCAAGGCCTGACCGGTAGGCCAGAGCTTTATCAAAAGTCGAACAGAAGTAGCCACTCGAGTGACACAAGCTCGGCTTACAGCGGTTCCGACACAATGACTTCCGCTCAAGGATCGCTCGATGCGGATGCCGACGAGGTTGATCTCTCGGGTCTGGTCGAATCCATCGTCGACAGCGACGAGGAGGAGGATCTCGCAGAGAGCATGGACGTGAGTTAATTTCAACCATGAAAACAGCCAAAGAAAGTTGCTCTAAATCGTTTTTTCTTGAGGACAAGACAATCAGAAAGTTTCTAGGAATAGTCTGGAATGATAAAAGAGAATTTATCCAGTCAGCTGAAAGTCCCTCGGTTGTTAAAGACAGAATTTTTACTTTCAATGACCAAAAAAAACTGACAAATCTTTCAAGTGACAAAAAAACATTGACAAAACTTTCAATCACGCACGTGTGTAATCATCCTCAATAAAAAACTATAAATGGAGCATAATGGCTTAATGACGGAGGTCAAAAAATTTCTTAATCGTATATTAACAATGGTCTTCCCCTTTTCAGAGTCTGAATGTGAGAGACACGGTGAGAGAGTGCTTGGAGAAAGATCCGGCGGAGAGGACCGAGGAGGATATTGAAATACTGCTCGAGTTCACGCAGCATCTCAAAGCATTCACGAACATGACCCTTGCGGTTAGACGAGCGCTGTGCGCCGTAATGGTATTCGCCGTTGTCGAGCACGCCGGTATGATTGTCCTCAACGACGGCGAGGAATTGGACAGTTGGAGCGTTTTGATAAACGGCGCCGTCGAGGTCGAGCACACGAATGGCGAGGTCGAACAATTGCATCTTGGCGATAGCTTTGGCATATTGCCGACGATGGAGAGGCTATTACACAGAGGAGTTATGAAAACGAAGTAAGCGCCGAGGGTTTAACGAGCGAGAGAACGAGATCTTTTTCAACGAAACACAAAGAAGAGATTGACTCGACGTAAAAGATTTTAATGAGAGGAATAATGAGGATTATCCGTAATATTGAAACGTCTCATCAATAATACGACGAAGTTTTTTTAATAGACGTGACGACACAATTATGAAAATTGCTATTTATCATTGAAACGTAAATCCATTCTGAAGTTTTTCGGTAGGAGAAATTTTTCTACGTCGAGGTAATCTCCCTAGAGGCAAGCTTTACCATGTGAATATCGTTGTAAAATTGTTCTTTGAATTTTACAGAGTCGACGATTGTCAGTTCGTATGCGTTACACAAGCGGATTACTTCAGAATTCAGCATCAGGGTGAGGAAAACACGAGGCGGCATGAAGAAAATGGCAGGGTCATTTTAGTAACGGAATTGCGCGGTGCTGTGGACGGTGGTACGCGTCGTGGCCATGTAGTGATACGAGGCACCCCCGAACGTCTTATGCTACAATTGATCGAGGAAAATAGCGTCACGGATCCGACGTACGTCGAGGATTTTTTGCTCACTCATCGAACCTTCATCGACAGTCCACTGTTGGTTGCCAATCAACTTCTTGAGTGGTTCGATCAAACACAGGTTCGGGATCGAGTAGCTCGAGTTGTTTTGCTCTGGGTCAACAATCATTTTACTGATTTCGAGACCGATCCTACGATGATGGAGTTTCTAGAGGCATTTGAGACGGGTCTGGAAAGAGAAAAGATGCAGGGACAACAGAGGTGAGAAATATACGATAGACGTTATATATTTTTTGCTGCAATTGTATCTCTTGTATCGATCGAGTTACGAAAATCCTCGTTTCTTTTTTCTGCAGATTATTAAATATCGCTTGCGCGGCCAAAGCGAGAACGCGGAATGTAACGTTAGCGAGGCCAAGCAGGGACGAAGTTTTGCACTTCAGTATTCTTGGGGGTTACGAGCGAAACTTCAGAATTTTTATCTCGAAGGTTGACAAACGCTCGAAAGCCGAGGACGTTGGTTTGAAGCGAGGTGATCAAATATTGGAGGTCAACGGTCAGAGTTTTGAGCACGTCAGTCACGCGAGAGCTCTGGAGATACTGAGGGGCTCGACGCATCTAAGCATCACTGTGAAGTCGAATTTATTGGGTACGAGAATGATCGGTGCTTTCTTTCATCGTTGAGATAATATTTTACATTAAAATATAAAAATGTTTATTTTTGCTTTGTAGCTTTCAAAGAAATGCTCCAAATGCCAGATAATTCGCCACGACCTCGTGGCAGAGCTAGCAAGCCGGAAATTCCAAGACCTCAGACCGATCCACGTGCCAGATTATCGACACACGTCGATCCATTGACCCCTCTCGTTGGAGGAGTTCCACTCTTGTTGCCAGAAAGTAACGTATCACCGTGCAAGGATGGCAGCAAAAAAGAACACAAGGGTTTTATGACCTTGGGACCGAAACGACGATTGCAGAAAGCTCTGATGAAGATGAACATATTGCCAAAGAACACGATCAAGTGAGTTGCAAAAGTCGATTCAAGAAGTGGGTACTTACATAACAAAATATTTATTTTTGACTTAATATTTGTGATTTTTCTTTTCTAGTGATGGAGTTCATCTCGATGATCCATTAGCACCACCTCACACACCACCGGGAACCGGTCTCACACAAACTACGACGAATCTCTATCATTCGCGGAGTAATCCGGATCTCACTTCTCTCTATTGTTACGACGATCTACGAGCTCCTGATTATCCCGAACACGTTTTAAAAGTGTACAAAGCCGATCAGACGTGCAAGTATCTTCTTGTTCACAAAGAAACGACGTCGCACGAGGTATAATATTCATAAATAGAACAGCAAAATTTCATCCATTCTCTTCGCCGAAAATGTAAAATTCCATTCTCCGTTTTTTTCTTTTCAGGTCGTAATGCTGGCGCTCCAGGAATTCGGTATCACGGAGAGCAGTTCGAATTTTTCACTCGCGGAAGTTAGCGTGGGAGACGGTGGTATGATAAAGCAGCGTAGATTACCCGATCAGCTGCAAAATCTCGCCGAGAGAATAGGCCTGAGCTCACGATATTATCTCAAAACAAATGGCGTTTCCGAGACTCTCGTAGCGGATGAACAAGCGCCCGAGTTAATACGCGAGTCTCAAGTACACTTTTTACAACTCAACGCCGTCGAAGTTGCGATTCAATTAACGCTACAGGACTTTAGTATATTCAGGTATGTTTTTTTTATCGTAAAATTGCATCCGAATTATCGTTACCAAAGATTTACAACTTTAATTTTCACTGTAGGCAAATCGAATCTACGGAATACGTGGACGACCTGTTCGAGCTAAAGAGTAGGTATGGTGTACCTATGCTTAGCCAATTTGCGGAGCTAGTCAACAGAGAAATGTTTTGGGTCGTGACGGAGGTATGCTCGGAGCATAACCTCGTGAGGCGAAGCAAAATAATCAAGCAATTTATTAAAATAGCGCGTGAGTGTTAGACTTCATTTTCCATAACGTCTTTTACAATCATCTTCATCGAAACCTCGATTATATTTCCACTTTCACATTAATTCAGGTCAATGCAAGGAGTGCAAGAACTTCAACTCGATGTTCGCTATCGTATCGGGTCTCGGTCACGGTGCCGTGTCGAGGCTTCGAGCATCTTGGGAAAAATTGCCGAGCAAGTATCAGAGGTTGTTCAGCGATCTTCAGGAACTCATGGATCCGAGTCGTAACATGAGCAAATATCGTCAACTCGTTGTATCAGAACAGACTCAGCCACCTATCGTGAGTAAAGCTCGCACTTCTTGTACTTGAATAATATAATTTATTCGAATTTTATGAATATACAGCTATATTCCTTTTTCCACGCAGATTCCGTTTTATCCCGTCGTCAAAAAAGACCTCACGTTCATTCATCTCGGGAACGACTCGAGGGTCGAAGGATTGGTGAATTTCGAAAAATTACGAATGATTGCCAAAGAGGTGAGGACGTTAACGAACATGTGCTCGTCACCGTACGATCTTTTGACGATGCTCGAACGGGGTGGTCAACCCCCGAGTTCGGCGATGGTCGCTCTGAATCAAATGACAACGGGAAATCAAGGTAAGACAATTGTTTTCATCGATATTTAACAATATGCCATCAAAGAGAAAAGTTCAAATGTAATAACACATCGAATTCTGTTCACAAGGAGGACAAACAGCAACGGTAAAACGTCGAAAGAAATCGACAGCAGCGCCAAATCCAAAAAAGATGTTCGAGGAGGCGCAAATGGTGAGGCGAGTCAAGGCGTATCTCGCCAATATGAAAGTAATCACGGACGAGGAACGTTTACACGCGCTTTCCGTCGATTGCGAACCTCACGCGGGAGCAGTCGCTGTCGCAGCTGCCGTACCACTGGGCGGTAGTCGAGGAAGACGTCATCCGTCGCCAACGTTGTCGACGACAAGCAGCGCCAGCAGCACAAGTGAGACTCCAAATAAATATTTACGATTGAACACAAATCTTTAGTAACACCTTGATCCATCTTTTTAAACTGCAAGATTTGTCCGTTGTCCCCTTTAACATTATACTATTCAATATTCGCCCGACACTTCTTCCATCCATCGCTAAAGACGCTTAACAAGATCCTCTTCCTCCTCAGGTACAAAATTCGGCGCAGCATCGCCTCAAGCAGTGAGGAAAATGCTCGCGCTCTCGGATCCGCACAAAACTCGTCCTTATCAGCCGAAGCACTGTCCACCGGCGCTTCCGGTGCCAGGATTAGCACTTCACGCGGGCGGTCTCGAGCCAAGTCCAGGAGCACCGAGAAGAGTCGGTTCAGGAAGTCGAGTGCCGATGCACGAAAGATCACACAGTGACACACCCTCGGGTTTGCCACCACCGGTTGATCTCAGTGCCGAGAGCAGTAGCGTAACGAGTCTGAGCAATCTTCAACCTTTAAGAAAGACTCTCACTAGCGGTAAGTCCGACGATCATTGTTTCATTGTTATAGTTTCTATTTTTTATATATCAATATTTTTTTTTTAAATACAAAGGAGAAATGACGGTCGTTAAGCGAGACTCGAATCTCAAATCTATCGCTTCGAGAATTAATGAATAGAGAGAACGGCTTGCACTTTGTCTTGGACCATGGTGCACTTTCGTTGCCCGTTACTATTAATTATTAACCATTATCGATATCATGTCACAGCGGATCGGGGAAAGGGGAGGGGAGTTCGTTAATGAGAAATTATCCATTTGTTCTTTGCACGCTGCACCAAACGTTTCGTAATACGTATTACTCATATATGTTCCATGTCATATCTTAATTACGTATATTCATTAGACACACATATATATATGTATGTAAATAGATATATGTATATATATATGTGTGTATATGTGTCTGTGTGGATTAAGAAAGTATTTTCCTGATGTTTTATAAAATGGGACATTTTTTCAATTCCAAATAAGAAAGTCTCGATTCTTCGTGACTCAATTAACTCGGGATAACACGAAAATACTTAATCAACGCTGCATATCATATTTATATTAAAATGCTATATAGTACAATAATTATTATAGCCATTTGCACACGCATATTGTATGCTGAAAGAAAAAAATCGCGCGCTTATTATCCGATCGAACGGCCAACTTCACGCATCGATCCTCGATCCCTCGATATTCAACTAACGAGCTCGTACACCAAATAAACAAATAAACATGTCACCATGGGACATACGGAATTCAAACGATAGAAAAATAAATAGCGAACATACATTTTCATTCGATGTTCGAAGTAGCGAGAAATTAGGCGCGTGTACTATCACTGTCTAACAATTTCATTTCTAAAATCTTATTATTAAAATTTTCTTAATTATTCATTTCTTTAAAAATATATTCGTACAAACTTGTTGAATGTAGAGCGCTTCTTTTTTTCGCTGATTCTCCTAGCAATTCAGAAATTTGTTATCGGTCGATTATTAGCAGCCTAGGAGTTTCTCATTTCTTACAAAATATTAGTAACGAGAATATAGTTTAGGTTGCGGAAGCGAAGCTGGGCCGGAAATATTGTGACGTAAACGAGAAAAATGTTTAAAAAAATTTGACAAAAGAAAGAAAAACAAAAACAAAACAAAAACAAGAAAAGAAAAGAAAACAAACGTGTTTGTGATAGAAATATTATTCGGGACGTGTGCGTAGGTTCGGTGACGAGCAGTGACAGTGGTCACAGCACACAGCTGGACAGCCACAGCGGGAGCAGCGTAGAAGCCGGTGGAAGTCCACCACCGCCGCAGAGACGGCATTCGGCGATGCAAGGTACGTAAATCGAGTATTATCACAGTTCATACAAAATATTGTATTTATACAGATTTATATACATACATATATATATATATATATATATACATATATATATATATCTATATATTTCTTTTGGACCCCCCCTCGCTATTGCCCGTTCTTTTGGTAGAAATTCGTGTACGAGTAGCGTGCGTAGATCGTGTTGCGTAGTTTAAACGAAGCAATTTCGTACGAATTCGGTGTACAATGGAAAAATGTAAAGATTGTCTTTTTTTGTGATTTTTTTTTGTAAGCATATTTCTTCTGTTTTTGATGTTGCAAAGAAAATGAAAAGAAGTGATTTATATAGAGAATCGGTGAAAGTTTCACAGTACGTATATGGAATATTGAAGAATTTTCTCGTATCTCTGTTTTACTATGCATAACTCTCTACGGAAGTCGTATGTCCCATGGAAGAAAAAAATTGAAGTTATTTGCAAATATCACGTCATCTTGTTCGCAATACATTGTTCGTGCCTGTGTACGAATTTCATTGGCTCTCTCTCTCTCTCTCTCTCTCTCTCTCTGTCATCCAGTCGTCATTTCGCATTGTGGAATTTTTGAGATCTCGAGGCGATGTGAAACAAGTTTTTTTATTTTGATTTTTTGTTACAATGTTTTCATTCGAATATTTAAAATTGTAATTTTAGAAATTCTTTATTGTTATTCGTAACGAGAGTGGATTAATTGTTTGCGTTGTCTCGAAATGTCTATTAAACTTGAATCTATCTCACTATCAAACGGGAAAATTGCTTCATCCGCTTATCATTTACTATCGCAAAGCAGTCGGCTTTGACCGCATCTTGCTCATGGAACTGCCTAATTAATAGACGGTGGTGTCCAATCGACGAATCTTGAAAATGTAAATATTTGTCGAAACTATGTTAACGTGTAAAATTCTTCCACAAATTGAAACTCGACGAATCCTAATTACGTTCAGTCAGGAGGAAATAGTTAGATAAGCTCGAGTCGAACGTGAATATCGGAACGATTGTTATATTTGTCCCAATGCTCGACGATAGTTTCTGTAAATATTTCCATTTGTATTCAACGTCGAGAAATTATTCCAACTATCTTTGATACTTTCTACGGTGGTCGGATATTAATTATATCGCTATTTTAATTAATCTTCGTCGAGTGTAATCCCGTTATTGAGTAGAATCGATGGTTTGTTGCAAATTGAAAGACCAAAAAATACCCCGAGTGAAACTAGACTTACGAAAAAAGTACGTGGCCCGTGTGTATGTGGTGCAGGACCAATATTGAGGGGAGGAGTACCTCCGTTTCCTCACGCGGTAGCAGTGTTACCTCCGCTTCCTGCCAACCACAATCATCTTCTTCTTCATCATCATCACCATCACCAACAATATCACCAACAATCCCAACCCCCTCAAGGTGAGTTTGCGACCAAGCTCCTTCCACCAAGTGCTCGATGATCCTCGAGTGTGTCCCATTGCTTTGTTACTTTCTTTTTTTGTTTTCTAACGCATTACTCGCCTTCATCACCGACTCTCTTCCAACCGTCACCTTCTAATTCGCATTTTACTGCAAAACGAAAAGAATTCATAGTATGATCGTTTTTAACCCATTGAGACCTGAGTACTTTCACGCTTATGTGGTTGGCAGACACATAGCCTGACGCATATATGCGTCCTTAGAGCTCAAAGGGTTAATGGAGTGGAGAGAGTGCTTTCAATCCACGCATCGAATTAAAAGAAAACCCTTCGTGTATGTGTGAGTGTGTACGTGTGAAACTAATAGCTTGTGGCTCGATAAAGTAATTCACAGCTCGCAACTCGTAAACTGTCGTAAGTATTTTTGTTTTTCTTGAAAATGAAAAATGCCAGTGCGAGGGTCCCTTCTGCATTCGTCGTTCCCTCTGTTCCTTTGGGTATGTGGTGTGTGGCGAGCGTCTGTAAGCTTTTGTGTTTTGTGTAGATATAAGTGTGACTATCTTGCATCCGTGTGCATTTTTGTTTTGTTTACAATTTTAATTTGTTTTTATTTCGGGACGTAAACGGGACATCAAATCTTAATTCTAGGATTGCTAATATAGTTTAGAAATATTCTAGGCGTGCTTCACATTTGATGGAAGGATCGTAGGTTTTTTTTCTTCCCTTAATTATAGTTCGGATTTAGTGGACGATTTATTTGAAGCTTTAGAAACAATGTCTCCGGACGATCCAGGACATGAATAAGTTTTCAGTGGAATTTTTCTAAAAAAAATTTCTGACAAAAAAATCGCGAAGAATCAAATTTCTTGTTTACTTATATATATAACTATACTTATCTGTGTGTGCGTGCTACTCACTGAAACGCAGGGCTTTAACAGCTTCGTCGCTGATAACACGACAAACTATAAACATCGGCGATTACACCCGATTAGTTCACTCTCGCCTTTAGCCACTCTTACCTGTCTCGCGTTTGAGCTTTGTTGTCTTACTATTCTTTTTTTTTTTCTTCTCTTCACATCTTTACAACTCGAATGCCGAGCGATAATCGTCATCAATTTTCGTCTAGCTTACACGTTGGGAAATTGGAGCAAAATTGACAAAAAAGAAAAAAGACTAAATAAATAAAATTAGATACAAAACAAAAAAAAAATAGTGGAGATCGAGAACCAGACAGTGGAGGGATTTCAGGTATCGCAGGACCCGCAGTCGGAATGTTAATGGGCCCGGGAATGTCGGTACTGCCACTTCAACCGGGTGGAATGACGACGAATGTCATGATGACGAATAGCATGATGACGACAATGCGTTCTGGTATCGGTACTTCAGCACAGTGTCGACAACCACCGGCATACAAAGTCGCTGCACAGATGGCGAGATTGCACAGGCTAGGTCGTGCCCACAGCCACGAAGGAGTCACTACATACCGGACCGATCACGAAGATGGTACTGCAAAAACAAAAAAACCAAAACAAACAAACAAACAAAATCAATCTCAAAGAACCACAAAAAACATCCTAGACACACACACACCGACACCCACACACACACACACATCTTTACCGCCATCTCGACTTATTATTTTTCTCACACCTACGCAAACCACATTTTTTCTTAATCTTCACTAGAATTTTGTTTAATACAATTCGACACTAAAAAAAAGGAGAACACACCTCGAGTGCTCATGCTCCGTTAACGAGTTTTAATTATTATCATAGTCGTTTATACCCGTAAATCGTAACGCGACCGTTAGGTGTCCCGATGATCATCGAAGCTGTAGTTACAACGTTAAAACCATTCGCCCTTGTTTTCTATTGTCCTATTATTTTTTATTTTTGTACAAAACTTTTTATATTCACGATTCAATCGTTAATTATCAACGGGCTCGTGATTATCGAAGATTAGAGGAAAAAGAAAAAGAAAATGAAAACAAAAAAAAAAAGAGAGAAAAGAAAAGAAAATTATAAATATTTCTCCTGCATCAAATACGTAGAATTTTTTGTTGAGTCTCTTGCGTTATCTGTGTACAGTAACTTTTCCCAGTATCTTGTCGTATATTAACGTATTGTGTACTGTAAATATTACGTGACAATGTCCCAATGTAATTTATGTATATACATATATACATATGTATATATACATATAATATATATATATGTGTGTGTGTGTATTTTCGCGTAAGTGCACTCGGGTTCGTCCTGTATTTGCTTGTTCTCACTCTCTTCCCTCTGTCTCGACGAGAGTGATAGAAAGAGAGAGAGGGAGAGACACTCTTTTCAATTTCGCCCAACAGCACTCATGCACTCACTCATATATCTCTAGATATATAATTTATGTATGTATACGTGTGTTGGCTAGCTTCTCGCAGTCGAATGCTTCTCACTCGTTTATAACACTGACCCAAGTTTTATCATGCCCGGATCGTCACTCTTCTCGCACTCTTTCGTTCCATTCTTCATCCTTTTTTGTCTTTTTTTTTTCTAATTCGTTTCATGAATTTAATTTTATTTTAAATTGTTTTTTTTTCTTTGTTTTTTTTTTTTTTTTTTTTTTTTTTTTTTTTTTTTTTTTTTTTTTTTTTTTTTTTTTTTTTTTTTTTTTTTTTTTTTTTTTTTTT
>JAPYZT010003762.1:0-11685 GCA_030522965.1 Tryphoninae sp. A BG-2022a | reverse complement strand
TCATTTGGTCGATGAAGCCTGTTGAAATTTTGCACACATTTTTATATGACATCAAAGAAGCTTCCATTAGTTTTTATAACAAATCTTATGGAAAACAAATTCATGATTTTGTTTATTATATAACAAATAAACTTTCCGCAGAATCAATTTGAATTTTGAGTATGTTGTTCTTTGGTAGATTTGCAACAACTTTTCTTAATGAACTTTAACGCTTGGTCCATTTCCAATGTGAGAAAAAAAGGGAATAAAATTTTAATCTCCCACCCCAACGATAGGACTACCTTAACCATACGGTTCCGAATAAACAAGTGCACCACACATAACAATCACGGTGCGTCATGCATTGATAATGTCAAAATCATAATGGAAATATATCGGAGCTTTCCTTGAATTGAAAAAAGATTAATAAAAATTAAACAAAACATTGTTCAATACAACAAATTATCGAAAGCAGGCCAATGAGTGTCGCAACGTAATGAACTTAAAATTGATAAATGAAAGAAAAAAAGCAGTCCACCCTAGGCAGACCTCTACCACATTCCTACCGTTCTAACCTTGCGCTTGATCGGCGGTGGAGCTTCCTTCTTGAGAGCCAGAGGTGCGGCCATGTCTTTCGGCGTCGCTGTTCTCGGATCCTTGAGTCTTCTGACTTCCGGCGGTGTAATCTCGCCGTCTTTCACCGACGTCGTTTCCTCCATAGGCTTGTTATTCGTGAGATTAAGGTCGGAAGTATCAATGACGCGCTCGGACGGTGTTTCATCGATCGTTTCGGATATCGGTGGTGGATTTATGCTTTCTTTCAGATCCGTCATATTCGTCAACTTAGGAGTTGGATCATCGTCGATCTTCGCCTCGAGCAATTCTCTCAGTGCGGTCGAGAGAACATTTTTGTCATCGCCATTCTCAGATATCTCACTCGATTCGAGATCGATCGTTGACTCGATTATCGCAGCCTCCACGAGCTCCAGTTGTTTCTTCGACATTCCCGTCGATTCTGGCTTTTTCCTTATACGCTCGCTCAATGGTGGAATGGACTGAAAGATCTTAGGATCATCGACAACGTTCTCGACGTCCATACTGGACGAGACCGAGTCAAACAGCGTCGAGTGCATCGTCGATTCTTCAGACGATGGAATCGATACGGCTTGACCGATTTCCGGTTTGATGATTTCATTTGTTGTCGTAGATTTTATGGAACCCGAATCTACCGTATCCTCGGTGATGTCTTGTTTCTTGCTATCGAATTCCTTGAAGACACGTTCCTCCTCGATCGGTTCGTCGAAGCTTGAAAATTTCGGGGTTGTCTCGTTGTATTTGATATCCTCAATGTCACGCTCGGGCTCGGATTCCGAATCTTCCTTCGAACTCTCCATAAGACCCTCGATACCGTCCATACTCTTGTCTCGATCCCCAATCGTTTCAATCTTCTCTTTGTAATCATTGCCATCGTCACCCGTTATCTTCTTCATTTGTGCTTCAACATCGAACTCGTCGATAGAGGCGTTATCGTCGGAACGAACTTCCGGACATCTCGTATACGTCGTCGTTTCTCGTCTATCCTCGTCAGATTTTTCATTCTCACTGGTTATGCTAACGATATCAGCGATACTACCACCAAACTCGAGTCTCATTTCGGCGACTCGTTGCTTCAGCTCGGAATCCGATTCCATTGCTGCTATGGGAGAGCTGAGATCCTCCATTTCCGTGTCGTTCTGATCGACGATTTCTACGGTACCTTTTTCTACTTCCGGTGAACGTGGCTCCCCCTTCAAAAGTGGCTTTCGCTTAACACTCGTCGCGAATGAATTCTCCGTTTTCACGTCGTCAATCTCGTGCTCTCTTTTCAGGGATATCTTACTCTCTGTCTTCACGAAAATCGTTGATTTGACGTCATTCTCATCTTCCGTTTCCATCGGCTCGACTTTCAACAAATCCTTGGAATCGGTCTTGATCGTTTCAACCTCGACCTTTAACGAGGCGATCGTGGCTTTCGTTTCCACACTGTCTGTGTCACTCTCGTTCTTTACAATCGTGGAGTCAACGACCATGTCTATTCTCGATTTTTCCTTGCTCTCGATAGAGTCTACTTTCTCCGATTCGGAATTCGTCTCTTCCTTGATAGCCTCGGATTCGTCTTCCACTCGAGTTCGTCCTTCCATCGAGACAGGTGATTGCGGTTGCTCGGCAAAATCAAGCTCGTTATTGCAGAGGGATGAATTCACGTTGGTAGAATCGGGAACTAAGAGCGTCGGTGTTGTCGGTGGTGTATAATTATCCGAGGACAAACTCTCCCTGGCGATTCTGCGTTTCTTCGGTGGCGCTGCGACAACCTCGTTCGGTGGACTCTCCGGTCGACTGTTTGGCGAGTCACATTCTTCCGAGATCGCCTGACGCAGCCAGCGTTTCTTGGCTGAACCAGAAGACACTGGACAACTCGTATTGACCGTTGTCGTTTGTTTACGCTGAGGCGGTGAGTCTATTATACCGGAAACTGAATTCGCTGCTTGAACCAGAGTAGCGAGACCCTTCGCCGCGTAACTCTGAGTAAGAAATTCGGGAGATGGATCGTTCGGTGACAAAAAATCCGTCGGTCTTGATGCGCAGGTATTTGTAATTATCGGGTTGGACAATACATTCGTCGGAGGCGATGAAACTTGCGAGTGAATCTGGGATGGATCGGGCGATTCTTTGAGCCATTCGTTCATGAGTACTTTCTTCGTTTTTGGAAATTTGAAACCAGGTGCGAGAGGTCCAACGGCAGCAGCGACGAGAAGACAAGCCGAGGATAGTGGAGTAGACGGAGTCGAGCTCTGCGAGCTACTGCTGGCACCGCTGTCACAGGTTGGACTCTTGTTAGGTGCTGAAACTTGCTGTAGAGGCGGCGAACTAGGTCCCGGGACTGACGAAGAATTCGCCAGTGCGAGCAAGAGGCCCGCAGCGGTTGGTATCACCTGGTTCACATCACGAGCGATCGTCAGATCGTGTTCGGCCTTCGAGGATGTGTGCAGAAGATGCGGCGAGTACGAGGACGTGTCGCGATTAGGCAAGCACATCTGACTCGACGATGGTGGTGATTGCATCGAGACGCTCTCTTCGCCGGAAGATAGATCAGAGTCGGCGGAATTCAAGCGTGTTCTTCGAGTGCTACTCTGAGAGTGCGAACTACTCGTCGTTCTCGCTCGTCCCTTTCGCCTCTTACGGCGTATCGGTCTCTCGACGCTCTGTTGTTTGGACTTTGTGACATGATGAGTCGCTGTTTCCCGATCATCGTTGTCACTGTGAGCACCACCGGACTCTTTGCGCTGAGCATTTCTAGCTTGTACCTCTTGCTTCCGTTGCTCAGCTTTTTCCAGTCTCTCGAAAGCTTTCATAATGGCTTCCATTTTGCGCTCCTCGCGAGTCATCTTCTTCTTATCCTTCTTGGATTCTTGAGGAGCTTGAGGAGGTGTCACAACGGCCGGAGGTGAAGCCTGCGCCTGTGCTTGGGGAGGTTGTTGGGGAGGTGGTTGAGGGGTCGGTGGGACCGTTCTCAACGGCGAGGGTTGTCGTGCCGGGGGAATTGGCGATGTCTCTTCCTTGGGCGATGGGCGAGTTACCGTTGCAGAAGGAGCTGGCGGATTCGTCACAACCGCGGGTGTCCGTCGGGGTTGTACAGGAGGTGTTGGTGTCGGTACGGAATTCGTTGCAGCTTGCGTGACGCTCGTATTGGATATCGCGGGCAACGAATCACTATCCTCGCACACGGTATTCCGACGACCTCGTCGTCTTCGTTCACGGCCATCCGCATTTTCTGCAAGAGCTCCATTGCTTCCTCTCCGTGCGGTCAATTGACCTACTGTGGCGATTTGACAAGCTCGAGGATTGTTGCACGCGCAAACGAGGGGCATTAACGACGCAGCATTGGCGTTTGGCGACAGCATGAGATCGTGTTGCTCGTGACGAATCGTTATCTCGGCATTCTTCTCGATCGCTGTACTCGTCACTATGTACAGATGTAAAGTACCCTTCTCGATGCAATGCTTCACCTCGGCATTTGGCTTGCAACTTCGGCGCACGAAACGCGCGTCGTTGCCATATGTTCGCGTATCGACACAAACCTCGGTACCATCGCGGGGCAAACGATAGAAAAATACAAACGGACCGGGTCTCTGAGCGTGCTGTCGACCTGCCGGATGCGCTGGCCTGTGTTGAGTACTTAACATATATTTGCCCCGTAGTTCAACCACCGGGGTATTGGGCTGTAGAAACATCGTGGCGACCAGGAACTGTAAAATAAAATGAGTAAGAGATATTGCGAAAAATTTCCTTTAACATAATATTGAAAGTGATCAAACGAATACTCACCCTGAGATTGTTGCTATGTACGTTGAGTCTACATTTTCCCGTAGCCACTACGTTCATGTTTCCTTGCCTCAGATCACTGTGCGTCCCGTTTACTTTGATACTCGATATTCTAGCTCTCAGCTCGGGACTATAATGATTCGTCACGGCTTCCTCGTATCTTTCGATCCATTGTCTCAATGGTGCCATGTTCGAACCCCACGCGTCTTGTGTTTCTTCCTCGCGATCGTCGAGGCTCATCCGTCTCTTCGCTTTTCGTTTACCGGGACCTCGTTTTGCAGTTTCTTTCTTACGAACGGCACTCGTCTGCCTAGGATTTTGCTCTCGTCTCTGTCTCTTTGCCACATTATTGTTATTGTTGTTATTGTTATTGTTATTCAAGCGACGCACTTGTGCCGGCGGATCAGATTTCCTACGGGCAACTTGTTGCTGTACTTGTTGTTGCTGTTGTTGTTGTTGCTGTTGTGCTTGTTGCTGTTGTTGTTGTTGCTGCTGCTGTTGTTGTTGTTGTTGTTGTTGTTGCTGCTGTTGTTGCTGTTGCTGTTGCTGCTGCTGCTGCTGCTGCTGCTGAGCTTGTTGTTGTTGCTGTTGCTGTGCTTGTTGCTGTGCTTGCTGGTGTTGTTGATGTTGCTGCTGCTGTTGCTGCTGCTGTTGTTGTTGTTGTTGTTGCTGTTGTTGATTCTGCTGCTGCTGGATATTACGCTTTTTCTGTGTCGCGTTAACTCCAACATCAGTATCAGCCGAACTCGTTGACGAAGCGTCTGATGACGTGTCCGAGTTCAAGAGCTCTTCGCGTTTTCGCAATTGTAACGCTCGCGCGCGTTGGCGATCTACTCTACGCGGCCGACAAAGCTCGCAGAGATATTCTTCCGGAATGTTTGACCGATCTATACCCATGCAATCGACATGCTGCCAAACGCTGATGGATATAAAAGAAAAATTATTTATAAAATACATTTTCATCGAAAGAAAAACGATAGAAATTATTTCGAAAGATTTTCTGTTAGAACTTACAGGCAACGATCGCAGCAAATCATATAACCATCGTCGTGTTCGAACTCACTGTAATTAAAAAGCCATTTAATTATAGATTTTACGGAATGCTGATGAAGAATCAAAGTACAAGAAATCAACGAAATTAACTTACCAAATACACCGAGTGACACTATCTTCATCATCACCCTCGCCTTCCGGTGCTGTTTCCGTTTCTTCGCCCTCGGGCTCGACTTCACGACCGGGATCGCTACTGATCGCACTTGCTGCGTCATCGATCACGTTAGCGCCGCTCACAGCTTTAAATTGAGGTTGAAATTACAGGTCTTTTTTTTGTCGCGAACAAAGAATTACGACAAATTGCAGTAAAATGAGGAAACATGGAGAAATATTCACCTTGACCGTATATAAACGGATGCTGCAGCGTCACGGTCGATGCACCCGCACCGTTTACCGGCTGTTGCTTTGGATGAGGCGGTGGCGATGCCGGCGGTGGTGTCCTAGGCGGTGGTGCGCCATAATTGTGGTCTTGTAGAACAAACTGGAGACACTAAAATTGAATGAAACAAATTTTGTTAAACTATGTAACAATAAAAGCTCACAAATACTTATTTCAATTTAAAAACTATATCTATTTATCATAGCCATGTAAAATTATGAGGAGCTATGGTACACTGGACATTATGAATGAAGAAACAAATATTTTCAATAACCAATATAAGAATAATTCCTATCTATCAGAATTGATTAAATTACCTCGTATGGTAACGGCATCCTTCGTACCGGCGACTGAAGCCCCTGAGACGGAGATTCCTCTTCCTTGGGCGGATGCGACATCGTTTCCGTTCTGAAATATTAAATCATTGTACATTCGCAAATAGACGTAAAGAATCTTGAACTACACTTTGCTATTCTCATTTGTTTCTAATTGGACTCACTTGACTTCGGTGTCTCTACGAGGTTCGACCGTTGTCACGGGTACTATTGTCTTTATTTGTCCGGCCTGCGGTCGTATCTGTTGCGAATACTGAGGCGTCATGATCAATTGCTTTTGCTGTATACCTTGCTGTTGTATCTTGACCGTTTGATTTTTGTGTACCAGCATATTGGACACTCCAGTAGCTTGCTGTGGCAGCAAAGTTCTTATCGTAGATTTTTGTTGAACCGGTGAATTTTGTGACTGTCCTTTAAGAGCGCTCATATTTGTATTGAGCGATGTCTTGATACCGGTGGTTTTTTGCTGAGCGTTGTTTCGCTGTATCGGTGGCTTTTGCGCTGGGATAGTTTTTATACAACCCGGTTGTTTCTGAGGTATCGGTGGACCTGTTTGCATCGCGGGTGATTGTTGCTGCTGCGATTGCATCACGTGAATCGGCTGTTGTTGCAATTGTTGTTGCAATTGGGGATTTTGTTGTTGCTGTTGTTGTTGAATTATTTTAACCGGCTGAAGATTCACATTGCGATTCGACGTCGCTTGAACAACCGTTTGAGGATTTCCCGTCTTAACGATATTGGATGCTTTTTGTGGTACATTTTTCATATTCCCAGCATGTACATTTTGTGGATTTTTCTGCTGTCCAACTCTCATCAGCATCTGCTGCTGCTGTTGTTGTTGTGGTTGTTGTTGTTGTTGAGGTTGTTGCTGCGGCGGCTGAATTTTAGGACCAGCGACTGTCTGAGCTCTCTGATTTCCCGGCACGTTCCCAGCCGTTCCTATTTTTTGTTGAACATTGGTAGCAATACCCTGCGAAGTTGCTCTTTGTACAGGCATTGTCTGTGATTTCTGTACCGTCGTCATGCCTGCTTGTGGTCTCGGTTGTTGGGCACCAATTTGAACACCAGGTCCTAATTTCTGTATTTGTTGTTGATTGACCACTTGAATCGGTACAGACTGCTGGGTGTTGCTCTTAACCATCGTCGTGGCAATTGGCACCGTCGTAGATTTTGGGACGTTGTTAACACCGCCGACTTGTGGTTGCTGCTGTCTCGGGACGACCAGCGTCTTTTGAGGCATCACAGGCAACTTGTGCTGCATTACTTGCTGTTGTTGATTCGATATTTGTTGTTGCTGCTGTTGATTCAACGACTGTTGCTGATTGACTTGCTGCTGAGGCTGAGCCTGATGAACTTTGTGATTCGGATGATTGGCAACGTTCATCAAAACTTGTCCCTGTCCTTTCTGTCCAACGAAACCTTGTTGCTGTTGCGTCGAAGCTTTGTTCGCAACATTTTGTGCCGGCTTTGCTTGTATAGGTGTTTGTTGTACCACGCGTTGCATACTCGCATTGTTCAACACCTGATTTACGGTGATCTGTTGGGTCCCGCATTGTGCAACAGAGGTCAGAGATGCTTGTTGAGACTTTGGGACGGTTTGTACCCGAGAGACCGGGGTTCTCTGTATACAGGCTTGCTGATTGTTGGCAGGAGCACCTATTGTCTTCATTTTTTGAAAATTCACCGTTTGTCCACCCGCTAGTGTACCGCTGACTGGTACACCTTGCGCCTTCACCTGTATCCTATGAATATTCTGCAACGAACCGATCGCATTCATCGATTTCATACCCGCGAGGCTACTAACTACGTGCTGTACCGGTACCTGTTGTAACTTTTGATGCATCACCGCGCCTTGTGGCACAGCAGTCAGAGTGGCCATTGTCTGCTGTTGCTGGGGAACTTTGCCACATTGGAGAGTCTCGAAATTCGAGATCTTCATCGTCTGATTGGAATTTTGGGTGCACACGGCGGCAATTTGAGCCTGTTGAAGTCCAGCAAGATTATTGGGTGCGGCTGTTATCGTTGCTTTCATCGTCCCGTGAGCGATATTCGCAGGTATCGCGAGGGAATTAGGAGCCGTTAGAACAGCGCTGTTAACGACTGTATTGAGACTCGCATTTACAGGCGCGGTGACAATTTGCTGAACGTTCGTCGTGGATAATTTTTGGGATACGACACGAGTCGTAAGTGCCTGAGTGGTATTCGTCTGGGAACCCGCGATTCTAGGCGGATCTTTTCCGACTCTGCCGGCCGGATAGACCACCGTAGTTTGTTGAACGGGTTTCAGAGATCCACAAAGCATCCCGCTCGTCGCCGTTGGCGTTAAGGTCGTAACGCTCAAGCCGCTAAGATTTTTTGGATTTTGCGAAGTAGGTATAACTCTAGCTTGTTGATTGATCCCGGCATGTACAGTTGATAATTTATTCGACAAGCTCGGAGTTCCTGCGACGATGGTCGCTGGTTCACGTACGATCTGAAGCAACGCTGCTGAGCACGATGACAAGGAGGAGGACGATGACGAAGAGGGCGAGAACGACGACATTGACAACGCCTCGGTCGTCGATGGCATCGTTCTTGAATTATTCGTGACGCTAACGACATTTTTATCGCGTTCATCAACGTTCTCCAACTGAAGAACGAAGCTCATAGTAGTGGCCTCGGGTTTAGCAACCACGTAGTCGATACTGTTGCTTCTTGTGACGACGACACCGATGCTGTCCAGCGAATTGGCCGCATCGCTACTAATTATCGGACACTGTTCCGTCACAATACGTGATCCAATGCTCGTTATCGGTGTACCGACCGATGGTACCAATATCGTTACTTCCGTTGTTCCGGACGTTCCTGACGAGGTCGAAGCTGGTGGCTCCGGTGTTACGTTATCTTCGGTGATGATAAGACCACCGTTTCCTCCTCCTTCACCACCACCACCCGGCCCACCAGCCCCCGTTAACTTGATAACCGACGGGGTCGACGTCTTGAAGGCCTTTGACGATACGTTGCTGATCGAATCCGTAACCCCGATCGTATCGGGGCTCTCGCCTCGGATAATATCCTAGTTGTGGTATCCTTACCGGCGGCTCGCGATTAACGCGACCCCACGGTACTCGGCTCTCCAGTTATTTGAGAATCTTTGACCATAGGCTGCAATGAAAAAATAAAAAAACGTTTATATATTTTTCATTGCTGTGTTTACAGTCTTGTCTTGAATACATTTACATAACGACAAGCATATCTTAAGACGATAAATCAATATTAATATAACTCGTGCTCATTTGATCGATTTGTGTTGAAATGATTAATCGTCGATTTATCACAAATTGATATTAGATTAATATTGATTTCTTCCCCACAATTAAGATTTAAAACCTGACATAACTTCAATTAATATTTATTATACTCTCCCATCCGTCTAATCATTTTCATTCATTATCGATCAATGGTTGGAATTTAATCGTTTTGATTATTTCAATAAAAAAATGACAATTTTTATCGAAACGATCGTTCAAAGTAATTTGAAATTATCGTCGTTAACACGATCAATATTAATTCCATCAATATTAATTTATGTTAATTCGTGGAATTTAATATTTGACGCAAGACACAAACCGATGATTGTTTCCCATGTGCAGTTCTTGAAAAACGAGCATTGCATACAATCTTAGAGAACGCATTCATTATATCTTTGTAAAATCTCGAGATTTACTTTCTATGGCAGCGAGTGAGGCTGCGCAGTTTCTTAGACGAAACTCTCGACGCTAGTTGCGATATTCGATGCAGAAGGGGGTAAAAAAAGGCGGAAGCATTTATATATACACATCAGGAATTGGAGTGGGGATTCTCTCTCTCTCTCTCTCTCTCTCTCTCTCTCTCTCTCTCTCTCTCTCTCTCTCTCTCTCTCTCTCTGTGTGTTTCTCTCTTTTGCCGTGTCTGGTTTACACACGATCGTCCAAGGCAATCTATATAGTAAACTCCGCTTTCACGAAACGTTTGAGACTACGCGTCTGTTAGCCGTTGCCGCTCTTATCGATGCATCTTGTCGGAATCATTGGAGCCCAAGTTATTAGAAACATATGCTCGAGATGCTTTTTCCTGCCTTCGGTTTCTCGCTCAGTTTTATGTTTACAGAAGCTCCGTATAATTGTTTTTATTTCGGGGAACGAACTATCGAGAATTAATAAACACGTTTCTTATTTTTCCCTTTCATAAATTGCTAAATTTATAGGGAAACAAAAATTTTTAATGTGAAAATGAATGTATATAAAAATTTTACAAATTTGAGATGTTTCAAGACCAGGAAAGAATAGATTGTAAAAAAAATTTCATTTCATCTAAAAATCTGTTCCAACGAAATTTTCATATCATCGATCATCGACATTGCAATTCCTCTTTTAATCACTTAAATTTGCACAATGCAATAATAAAGGTTGTTCAATTTAAACAATTTGTCTTATTTAGTTTTATGTTTATAGAAGCTGCGTATAATTGTTTTTATCTCATGGAACAAACTACCAAGAATTAATAAACACATTTCTTATTTTTACCTTCCATAAATTGCAAAATTTATAGGAAAACAAAAATTTTTAATGTAAAAATGAATGTACAAAATTTTGTTAAATTGAAAATGTTTCAAGGTCAGGAAAGAATAGATTTTCAAAAAAATTCCATTCAATCCAATGGAATTTTCATATCAACAATCAGCAACATTGCAATTCCTCTTTTAATTATTTTAATTTGCACAATGTACTGATAAATATTATTCAATTTAAACAAATGTTATTCAAACAAGCCTAAAACAGAGAAAGAAAGAAAGAAAGAAAGAAAGAGAGAGAGAGAGAGAGAGAGTCGGAGGGCAACAAAGAAAAGAACGTCCTTACTTTTTCCTCGTTGCGTACAATACTCGACTCCCCTCGTCACAATATGAATATGTACGAATAAAGGCATTGTGATCGATAATCGACTCTTCGCAGTTGCTTAACGAACCAGAATACCATAAACATCCGGTCATTGTGTTACAACGAATGAAAAAGAAAAATCATATTCAACAGAAAAAGAAAAATGCCACAAAACGAAAGAACATCGCACCTTGGCAATGATTTTCATAGGAAAATTATCTCTTTATGCGTTCCTAAAGACCCACGCGAATCACGGTTGTCCCAGGTTATGATACAGTGCGATTGCTCCCATTATCAAAAAAAAAAAAAAAAGAGAAAAAGAAAAAAAGATCAAAGAGATGAAAATAAAGCGAAAACGAGTAAAATTATCTCGAGATGGAAAGGCGTGCGATTTACGCGCCCGTTGATACGACGTTATAAAATCATGCGTGCGGCCGAATGTTCCCTGTACGTACACGATAAAGGCACGCGTTTCGAGTTTTATGTACTACGTGCTGTCGAGCAAACGAAAAGCGTGACTCATTCGCATATATATACATACATACATACATACATATATACATACATCTATATATATACATGCATATATACAGGGTGAATTGCGTAAGGGGTACCATCCGGGATTTCAAGGTAGATGGGCACAGTACGAACAAAAGTTGCAAATAAACATTAGGGATATTGT
>JAPYZT010003761.1:0-17306 GCA_030522965.1 Tryphoninae sp. A BG-2022a | reverse complement strand
GGGCGGGTATCCGACGGTTGGCAGGGCTTGTCGACCTTGTTAAGAGGAATGAGGATCGACCTTTTCCAGCTAGTAGGATATGTACCAGTAGACAGCGAGAGAGAGAGAGAGAGAGGATAGTCGGATGGACGGACGAGTGAGCCGTCCGGGAAAGAGGCCGAACCAGGCGGTTTGCGGATGAACGTGGCGTAGATCGAGGGGGTTGTCCGATATGGCTGGTGTGACTGCCACAGCAGGACGAACGGATGAAGCCCGAAGCGCATCTCTCAATGCGCGTTTTCCCTCGCATGTACTGGTACAGCGTACTATAGTACCTACGTATGGATACGTGTCTACCATTGCTCCGTAGTTTGAGCGAAACCTGGTATGGGCTACGAAGCTGGAGGAGTCGGGTAATTCTACTCGCTCGAGTATCTACCACCCTTGCCTCTCTCGCTCTTCCATACCCGCTACTATACACTGCTTTGGCTGCGAAGCAACCCCATGAAGGACTCGATCGAGATGCGGGAAAGAGGGTTGGAGTGTGAGAGGACGAGGAGGAGGAAGAGGAGGCCACACAGACGCGATGGCTCTCGGCGGTACTGCGCAATGCCGGTGTGTTGCTTTGATAGCCGCAGGGGTGGTAGATCGGTATATAGTATACGTACCAGGAGCAGGAGTAGCATCCCTGCGTTGGTCGCCAGATATAGGAGTTCATTGCCACGTAGCCGAGCGACGGATGGACCGAGAAGGGTTTACACTCAAACGTAAAAAAGGGTATATAGGCGCAGAGGAGCCGGGGCATTGGCAGGGTTGTGATGGGGATCGGCGGGAGGAGGGGAGGGCTGAGAGACCGGTACCGCCTAGGCACATGCAGAAGCTTGAGAGGGTTGGTGAATGCTTTTGGAACGGAAGCATGGTGGATTGTTTGCTGGAAACACGGAGGGGCCGTGGATCACCGCGGACGAAGCACCCCTTCTCGTTTCCTCACCCGCGCGATTCGCGGCTGTAACGCTGCTGCGTATCCTCTCCTACCCCCCCATGGTCAATGGCTGCTTTCAGTAACACCGAGAGGGTTGCCGACTAGAGCGAGGGTCTAACCGAGCGGTCAGTATAGTGGTTCTCTCGTGTACACTCGCGATGAAAGAGAGGCCGAGAGTTACGTTAACGTGAAATGTTAGCCACGAAGGCCGTTGGTTCGCATACATCGTCCATTGCCCAGTCGGGAGGGTGGCAATGTAGTACAAGAGACGTCGTTGAATTGGAAAAACATTTTATTGCTCGTACGTTAGTGGTAGCCTGTGACTACGCATTGGTTCAGTTTAGATCGAGAGTTCTTTTATTATTTTTCCCCTATGTATGTAGTAGGCGATATACAGCAACGTTCAAATTGAAATTCGATTGGTTTGAGTTATTTGGATGTTGGTTTCTTCGTTGAACAATCAAGGTTATCAATTTAGCTAATGAAATCAATTAGCTGAATATTAATCGCATTGTACAGAGTATCGCGTACTTACTCGTGCCGTTTCCTCGTCACGATTTAAAAATATCTTAGCCGGCAAGTGACACACCCTCGCGAAACAAAATTCCTCCCAGACATCAGTAGCAACACAAGGACCATGAGCGTATTGTAACAGAGGCACACGCATCACGCAACTGGCACACAGTCAACACATGCCTCTTATCGCACAGCGCACTGCATGCTGTCCCTATGGGCGTTATCGTCGCTGAATAAACATGACATTATTAAGCGAGCTGCTGTCCGGCAAACACTCGCGAATTAACATACAAATTGAGCGGCGAGAGATCGTTCAGAAGGAGACATCATTGTCTCTGTGCTCTTTGCTCTTTCCCTCGCTCCATCTCTCTACCTCTTTTGTTATATTCAAAAGCAAAGTGTTTACCCTTCATAAACCATGTGTACATTATCCGTTACAGCAATTAAAATATTATTCGCCAACCGTTTTGATGCTAGGCAAACTCGGCATCGCACCTCGTATCTTCCACGTGAAACAGAGTCCACTCTGGTGCAGCGAATTTGAAGAAACGAGTCTTCATCATTGTTTTATTCAAACTTTCGCACCCATGTCAGCCATGACAATACCGCTCAGGGGGATGAAAATTTGCACCTATTGTCACGTGGTTCGATATCATCAGGTTTGATACATGTACGTACGATCTTCCGATCTGACGACACGAGAATCGCGATATGCGTGCATTCGCTTGTTTCTACGAATAGGGGTAGCAGTAGTAGAGAGTACGCCGGGTGATCCCATATCACGTCATCCCGTCCCGTCAGAGCCCTGTGGACCCCATCGCGCTGCATACAAATGATGAATTACGAATATCGAGCTCCAACCTCTTTCTCGTCGACGCGTTGAAAGCCCAGGCCTACCAGCGCGCGAATCTCTTCCCTCTCATATCCCAAGCTCATTCGGGGTAGCTCCCGCGATTCGAACCCATCCCCATCTCTGTCAAGCCCATCACGCGCCCCGCCTCGTGTCGCACGAGCTTGCCGGTTTTCCAACACGGAGAGCGCACATCGGCACACGTATACGCCATCTAACTAGGTGTGACACGGCATAGGTCACTGGTGAGGAAAATTATTCATCTCACGCCGACGGAAAAAGCGATTCAACGGCGAATTTACGAATGAGACATGGGCCGCCGGGTCACCAATTCCCCATGCTGTACATACGAACATATATATCCTACTGCATAACACTAATGCCACTTTTCTCCCTCTCCCCGTCTCTCTCTTTCTCCCTCTTTCACTGTGTTACCCCGTGAAGAACCGTAGGTACGACCTGAGTTGACTCCATAAACCCCAACCTGATTTCGGCCAAGTTTAATTGAGTGTGGCACTTTTCCACTGGGACCCGGGACCAAGAGAACATCGTAGTCTGTATCTAACGCGCTGACGTCTGTTCCGACAAAGTTCGATGCGTGAAAAGTTAATGGTATCGTTCTACCGTCACTGGTACAATATCGCATTCAAGACTTTCTGCCGAAAGCAATGTTTGCTTTTTGGACTGTAAAACACTGGGTGTCGACGAGTCTACAATGTTCCAATAATTTCAATTATGCAACTTGCCACCTATCGCACTTGATGAGTCTCTCAAGAATTTATGACATGCGGAGTTTTCCAGAAAGAAAACTGAGTTGGTTACGCCATTAAAGGAAGGTAAGTGGCCAACATCAGTGCTGTAACTCGGCGTAGAACTCAGCCGCGAGTTCTCTCCTTCCTCTGCTTCTTTCTCCGGCCGTGTGTCGTTCGCGCTGTAAGAATAGACTGCCCCGAGGGAAAGGTGGCAGGGGTGGTCGTTTATTCATGGAAAATGTATGAAGGTTCTCGGGGAGCCTGGATGTAGGGACGACACGAGGGAATCGCAAACCCCTCTCTTACCGCCGCCGGCCAACGCGCACACACACGCAGACCGCGATGCTCCATGCTCGGCCTCCTCCTATCTACACTCCATGCTCGCCAGGAAAACGCTTGCTAATGAGGAGGATGAGAGACTCCCTTGAAATATTCAGCGAGTCGCATTTATTCGAGATTTAGGCTCCTGCGCCTAATGGACGTAGACGCCCGGAGCGCCGGCGACCCGCGCACTCAACCACCTTCAACGGACTCTCGCTGTTTCTCACTCGTTCAACTCGCTGTCGCTAGACCTTTCGTGACCAAACTATTTTCGCATACTTAAACGACGGTATCTGTCTTCTCGTTTTTCCTTTCTCTTTCTCTTTCTCTCGCTCTCTCTTTCTCTCTCTTATTGTTAGCCGCAAATTTTACTTTCGTATACCGCGTCGAAGCTCCCAACGTTGAATCCAAGCAATCCGTAACGTTCACCACCAGATTGATCCTCGATTAAGTCCGAGGAAACTTTCATCCTCGGTAAGACTTATTGATTGATGTTACATTGAATAAAGATGTAAGACCGTGAAATATATTGTTTTTCATCAGAGTTATTAAAAGAAAATGTGAAAGTATTAAATCTATCGGATTGACCTTCGAGTCCATCTTCGAGTTAGCCTTAATCCACCTTCGGTCAATATCATGAAATAGGAGATTATCAACTTTTCTATGGTGTATCCATATATGTATATATATCTACCCATATATAGACGAGTATTAAAAACCCTATAGGACGCGCCAATTTCGTGCGAAGAAAAGGAAAAAGAAAAGCTCTTCGTTCACGATAGCGTGTCCCTTCGAGGCTTCCACTATCTCTCTTTCTCTCGCCACTTGGGATATATCCGTCGAAGCGTTAATTAAAGTACGACTGTTAAAGCTCAAGAGCCGTGAACGACCGAGGCGGCGGAGAGAAGCTCACGCGAGCAAAGAGAGCATCTCTTCTCCCTCCCTCATTCCCGCACTCTTTCTCGCCTTCTTTGGCCATAATAAAACTCACTCTCGGAGGGCGAGATAGAATCGAGAGTCAAAAGGCTCTTCGCGTGTGGCGAGAAGAGGTTTCTCCGCAGAGAAACGGCCCTAGAGAACAGTGTGCGAGAGCGAGAAAAGGAAAGAGAAAGAGAGAGAAGGATGGAGGAAGTAGCGATGATAAGAGAGAGATGAGAGTAGAAAAAAAATCTTCGGAGATTGCGGAGATGGGTGAGTTTTTACGCGAGGACCCCGGAATGAAACTGGCTCGCGTCGTTACCCTCGAATCGTCACGGACAGCGCATCTATATAGTTAGTTAAGCGAGCTGCAACGAGGAAGTAGCCGTGGCAGATATCCATACAGTCACAGGGCGAATCATAGCGGGCTATCTTTCGCGCAACCACCACACCGTCGAACACGCCAATGTAACTTTCTCATTCCTTCTCTTACCCATCCGTTGTCTCTGTCTTTGTCTCTCTCTCTCTCTTGCTCTATCTCGCGCTCTCGTTAAGCGCATCGGATTATTTTCCATCCTTGGGTCTTCGTTTTACACGATAGCGAAAACGAGCCTTTCCCCGGGGCGCGCAGTGATTTTGCAAGACGAACAGAGACACCAACCCTAGCGAATTGCACACCCCACCTCGCCGAGGGTTCCTGTCCCTTCTTCCCCTCCTCTCTCTCTCTCTCTCTCTCTCTCTCTCTCTCTCTCTCTCTCTCCGCTATCCATAGTCTCATCTGGATGCAGATTGAAGAGATGGAATATCGAAAAGACTATTCAGAGTCTTGGTGGGAATCTGACGACGAGAACGACATCGACGAGGACGAGAACTCCATCGATTCGTTCCTCTGCATTATCTTCTTATCGCTTTCTTCTCTTCGCTCCTGCTGGCTGCCAGCTCAAATTCACCCATACCTCTCCAACCCTCTGGCGATTAAATTTTCCCAACGTTCCTACGTAGTAGTCTCTTTCCTTCTTCCCCTCCCTTTCGCTCTCCTTCACTCGATCTCACGTATATTTTCCCACTTTCAGAGCTCTTTCGAGTGGCTGTCGTTATTTCGTAAAATCAATTTCGTCGAAAATTTTTGGTACGAGGGTTTTTCTATACGCTTTTTTCTCGCATAAGCACCGTGAACAGAAGCTCTCTCATAGACCTCATACTTTGGATTCTCTTCGCGCGTAGAGCCCTCTCTCTCTCTCTATCTCTCGTTCTCTCTTACTGCAGACCTCCCCGTGAGAATTCTCTTGAATGTAAAGAGAGAGAGAGAGAGAGAGAGAGAGAGAGGACGAAGGAGCGACAACTACCAGTCGTTGACTCGCGTTAAGGGGGTGACGCCAGGACGCGCTGTGTGGCATGCAGATTAGGAATTTTCGCCAAACTGCGGGATCCCCTCATCACACTCGACGCTCTCGAGATCTTCTCGAATTTTTTCTCGTTCTTTTGCCTATAGGCCTTTTGTTTTTCTTTTCAGCCCCTTCGCTTATATCCCATCACGTCGGCTCAATATTCAACGCTGGCTAAATTGGTAAGTCGCACGACAAGTCATTTCGTTACACCCTGTGCAACTAATTATGACTGATATGTAAAATGTAAACCGTCATAATATTTTAGTCCCAGTCAGAAATTGTAAGGGTCGAAGCTAAAAAAGTTGAATTTATTGAACCGTAAAACAAGAAATCGTTGGTCGTGAATATCCCATATTTAAGTCACTGAAATTTGTCACGGTTTTAGACTGGAAACATGTCTGGTGAGTCGCCAACTTTAATGTTTTAACGACGAATGACATACGTGGTGCATTCAGTCTTGAGGTGGAAACGGATCCGTTGCGTCTCCTCTCTCCGATCTTTTATATGCGATCAACTCCTCGAAGAATCGTATAGCACAGATCTTGCACGATGAATCAGACTTTCGTTGCGTAAAGGAACGACGTCACGTATACTCGAGCTCGTAATCGTGGTCCTTGCGTTTCAACGATGCGATGTGAGAATTTATGAGCTCACCTGTACACATGGTCAGTGTTTAAATAAGAATAGTATTTGAAATATTCGTTAGTGTAAATCATATACAAAAATCGTAATTCAAACGGAAATGAAAATTATATCTGCATTAATAAAACGACAAATGTTGAACCTAAAGAAATTCCATATTTTTAAATTGTTATATATTTTTCAATTACTGTCCAAAAAATAGTTGAAGACTAGCCATATTTATTATTATTGTTTCGCATTATTTCGAATAGAAATATTTTTTAGACCTTTCTTATTCACTCAAACTATAGTCTGGTAAGGTTTACTCGCGCTGAAAAAATAAGCTCCACCCTCTAACTCTGCCGCGTATACCGAAGGGATTCGCAGCAACTCTCGACCGGTCAATCGTATCCGATTGGAAAGCCTTTTAAATAGATTGTAAATTTGTTTTCCACTTGGGACTATACGGATATATATATATATATATATATATATATATATATATATCTTCTTAAACTCTTCAGTTGCACGTGGTGAACGTGTTTTGGCTCATATATATTTATATATATCCATGGATCTCTTTCGTCTGCGAGGGTAGCAAAGTGCAGAATGCAGCCCACAGAGGGGCAATGAAGCCAGAGTGTGCACCGATAGTTTGTGAAAGAGTGAGGATGGCGTCGATGTAGAGGTGGATTTTTCGTATATACGAAAGCGAGCGAGAAAAGTCGAGTGATTAATGACCATGTAGTCGATGGGCAAGGGTCTCTTGTTTTTTTTCTCTCTTCTTCTTTCTCTCTTCTGACGACATGGCATCTCTCGCCAAACGTCTTCAGGACGATCTTTCTTATCGACGAAATGTTTGAACGTTCAGACTCTTACTGCTTCGCCGGCTCACCCATGCGACCAAGCGAGACCTATCTCGTCCTTATGACTCGGAACAACGACGAGAAAAGCGTATAAACGGTTTTATGGCAACCCTCGATCGTTTTTTATTAACAATACTCGTATAATTTATTCGTTCATACCAAATGTCCAAATCAATTTTATTCAATTCAGAAAAATCATGTTTGATTTTATCTATTTTTCTCGAGCATAGAAATATCGTTCAACGAGACAGTTGGCAAGCGATTCTATATAAGGGGAAAAAAGAATAAAGTAATATTCAAAAAAGATTTAGACTATCGATTGTACCCCTCAAGATTTAATATTATCACGTCAATCGATCTATTCATCATAGCTGAGTGAAATAACACGTCGTTGCGGGCCAATATATTGGAGATATCGATGCGTGGAATAATGCCTGGATAACATCCATCATGCACGCTTGGCTAGTACATATACACGCTGTCCTCTATACCTATATAATATGGCATAAAAACCTTGTTCCCACCCTCTTTGCACCCGTTATCCAGCACCGTAGAGAGTTTTGTATCGCAATGTTCTATGTATATGTGCGTCCTTAGCCCGAGTTTTCTCATGGCCAGCTATGCGTTCAGACATCGAGGGAGAAAGAGGAATATAGTGAGCAACAACGAGAGAAAGAGCCACTCCCCTGTGGAAAAAAACACCCCCGCGGGATTTATATGACGACACATAGGCGTGCAACGAAAACCCCCGGGCCTCGCATACAGCACACGTTTCATCGCTATTCGGAGCCGTAGAGCACGGAAAAGAGAGATCGTACGGTGTAGCGCGGTCAGGTGCGCCGACTCTTGCACACTTATCAATCACTTAGAGGAACATTTCTCTTGTTTTTTCTTTGTTTCCTCTCTCTCTCTCTCTCTCTCTCTCTCTCTCTCTCTCTCTCTCTCTCTCTCTCTCTCTCTCAGCTTCGAGAGGGCTCACAGTACTACTATAATGGCATATATATCCTCTCTAACACACATTGTAACATTGCCCTTACATCATCGAGCCATCCATCTTGCCACGGTTCGACGGGCTGACATTGGGTGAAAGCTTCACCCTGCTAGTGGTCGTACGGTATAGCGAACTACATGGTTATATATAAATATACAGAAACCACCCTCTGCCTAGAAAACGACAAAGTGCTATTCGAACGAAGAAATTATTTAAGGATAAAATAATTATGATAAATTATTGCATCATTGCGAAACTCAACATAAGATTAATCACAATTTGAGAATGAAAAAAAAAAACGTTCGAATTTCATTCGATGAAAATTCATTATCGAGCCAATACCATTAACCGATTTATCCATCGTGAAAAAGAAATCTATACATATTACATGCATTTATGTCCCGTACTCGTGGATTGGATCTGGATTTGTCGGAAAGCCGCGGTGAGAGAGCGGTATGGCGATACGGTCGGTACGTTTATTCGGAATTTGCTCCGGAGCTTCGAGCTCACGAGTCTCGATTCCGGGGGACACTTTAGCGAGTCCATTATAGAGATTGTGGTCGCGACCTCGGCAGAAAACCACCACCACCATCACCGCCGCACTGCCACCACCACTAAACACGCGCACAACGCCTCGTGACGCGCTAGTAAGTTCCTCTCCCTCTCTCATCGCGTGAAAGTGCTCCATCTTTCTTTCACCCGCGAACCCCACTCATTTCTCGCGCCCTCCTTTACAGTGTGTGAGCCTTCTCTCACGGCCCATCCACCGTTACTACGTAACGTTCCATTCGAGAGCGAGAGTGAGTATTTCACCTCTCTCGGGAATATGTATATGCATGAATACATATATATGTATATAATATGTATATAAAATGTAGTCCTTTCTTTTCTTTTTCATTCTACTTCGTCCTCCTCCTCTTCTTCATCGCTCCAGCAACCCCGCAAGCTTTATTTCTCGGTGTTCGTTTCTTTACCTCGTGCCACTCTTGCGCATGCGTACAAATCTTATTTTATGGTCACCAGTATCCCCTTCTTGGTCTCACTATTTTCCTCTCACTCGTGAGACGACGATAGTAATAGAGTAATAAAAAGACGCCTAAGGGAATGACTGCTTGGTAAAGAAGCATGGACTCTATGAAAAACAGAAAATAAAGAAGAGGAGTAAGAAAGAGGAGACTCTTCTTTTTTTTGCTTCCCCATACATTTCGAAGATATTTTCTGTCCTTGCGGCGTCTCCGTCCCTCGCTCTCAGTCAAGTCCCGACGTTCTAGGACGTACGACATCAGCGAAATTAGAAAGTAAAAGGGAGACAGTGGAGCTAAAAAAGAGAAAAGAAAAGTATGTACGTACGAAGGACTGGAGAATAACACACCAGCCACGGATGTAAAATGGCAGGGAAAAAAGCTACGGACGAAAAGCACGATGCCAGGGATGGTGGATGAAGTAAAATCGTGCAGGAGGAGTGGGGATATAGGATTGGAGCGAAGATGAGAGAAAGCGTGGAAGTCGGGGAGGTGGGTGCGAACTCCGTCGGGAGTAAGACAAATTTTGCGTAATTTAAATTAGAGGCGGTCTACGGGGGGTTTTCGCAGGTGGTATGAGAGACGAAGAGTGGGGAATTGGAAGAAGGATGCTGGCGATGACGGGTCGAGGTGAGTTTCTTGCGTCTTTGCGCCATCTCGGTTTTTCCTGTGCCCCAGCGTCGTCGTCGTCGTCTCCGTCGTTCTTAACCCAGGGTGCACCCCCTACCAATTCTCCCAAACAGCCATCGCTGAGAGAGAAAGGGCTACTTTTGATTCACGGGAAGTGCAGTTCATTCTTCCTCGAGTGGCTGCGAAATTATTCATTACAACCGCGAGTCGCGCTTGCCTCGGTGTCGCTGCTTTCGCCTCGAGCTATATGTATATATTTTAATAGGGCAATAATATATTCGATATATATATATATATATATATATATATACATTGTAAATAGCATATAATGCATCTATATTCACTGTATCGCGAGTATTCACGTCGAGATGAGAAAGCGAATGAGAAAAAGAGACAAAGGAGAAAACGAGGGGGAGTCATGGAACAAAAAATAAGCGAGTTCGAGGATTTATCTTCAGTTTTACTCTCGGCTTGAAACACCCTCCTGTCTATCTATCTCTATATACATCTGTATGTATATGTAGATATGTATAGGTACGTACAGGTAGCCATAATACCCGAGACCGGTTCTGTGCTATATAGGTTGGAGCAGTTGCTGCGGTTGTCGTTTATTTCCAGCGTAACCGAGACGGCCAGGGGTAAATTCCTTTTTCCTAGAGGGTGTGTTGCACATACGGTGCTTCGCGGTGCACAATGCGTGCGAGCGCACACTAACATTCGCCGGATTGCCGGTACCTAGATTTTCACTGCCACCGCCGTGCGACACGTATAACGTCCTTTCATACGATTCCATTGCCGAGAGCGTATAAGATATCGTTTTCGCAATGGTAGAAGGGGTGCTACAGTATGTGTGAGTGTGTGTGCGTGTCTGTGTTTAAAACGAAATAATAAGCTCGTGGCGGTCTATGGCGCTCGGCAGAGAAGCCTGGAAATAACGGACATTCGGTCGTGCGATTGGATGCAGTAGTCCGTATATATAGAGTGCGAGCTCGACGGTAGTTTCAACGGCAGTTTGCCCAAACCTCTGCAGCCTCTGGAATCGTTCCTTCCCGAGACTGTGGGAGAATGGCGAAAGTAAGTCGACAAGAGAGTTCTCTCACCAGGGTCCGGCTATTATCGCGTCTCCCAAGCGCCGGGGTCCTATGAAATGACTTCTTAATCGATATCCTCGGAGGTCTCCGTGTTCCTTCGCTTCTTTCCTCGCACCCTTGCTACACGACAGACTTTCGAGGGAGACAAAAACACGCACTCGTCCGCGGGATAAATACGTGCGGAGATGAGAACGAACCGTTATCTCACGTTGTTCCACAAGAAAATGTGGAGGATTATATAATTTCTTGGTTTACTCTTATAGCCCCTTAACAAAAAAAAATGTTGAATTGATAAAAATCAACCGTAAACCACAAACGAGAGATTTATTCCTACCGGTGAAATAATTTATCATTCTAATGGACGCCCGTTAATGTCACTGTTAGAGGAGGCGACTGCCGGTTTCTTTTCTCCTTCGGTTCGCGTGTTAACCGCGCATGGGGTAGTTTTACACATAACGCGGCCGATAAGTCGATTATTATTATTTTCTTTATCCCCGTTGTTTCTCTTCGCGATACGTCTTGGGAAAAAAATATGGTGCAATAGATCACCATATCGCGGAAGCGAGCGAACATCACGATTCAGTCGTTTATGGTAAAGCGTGTTCACCACAATTTTTTAGCTTAACCGAGATTCTTGAAAATCGAACAAAACAGGGTATTTGCATCGGGAAGTGAAGCAAAAAGTTGCACAACTGCTGGAGTTCCCGGATAGACCGCGGGGTGCGCGCGCTTGTATAAACTCTCCGAACAATGGGGACCTGACGCTATTACGCGCCGGGTTGCCTGGCGCGCCAGGATTAAATATCATAATTAATGTCGGATTCGGCGTCGCCCTCGCGTTTACAAAGAGAAAGAGGGCGAACGAAAGAGAGAAAGCTGGCGTCGACGAGAGAGTTCTCCTTACTGCCGTAGAAGCACAACGCGCAACGTTCACCACCGTCGACACTTCCCTCCACCGTCATCACCGGCACCTTTCCTGACACGGCTCGTCGCGTTCGTCCACCAACAGCGAGTTGTGTACCGAGACGAAATTGGAGAGGGTTTGTTTTACCATCTAACCTCCGTTTCATTCTAACACGTACAGGAACTCACCATAACAAATTATCAACCGGTATAGGACTAAAAGTTGTTTTTATCAAAATAATCAGACACGAAGTTTGCCGCAATTTCCTGTACGAGTAGAGTTAAACATCGGAGAGTTTGCTTATTCGATATGTCTTGCTCCCCAACCCATTTTCCAGCGAGTCCGTACAAAAGGCTAGGAGATTCCCTCATCGCCGTGGGCATTCGACATTATCCCGCTGCCCGGCGAATGCATCGGGGTGGAAAAGTGGGTGGTGTAATTCTCAATCGGTATCGAAGCGTTGGAAGCTACTCGTTGTCGAAGAGCGTCATAGAGGGATGTGGGTCGCAGAGAGCGTGGCCAAGGCATTAGCTATATCGAACAATGGAGCGTCAGTACACATTAATTAGGCTTAGGCTTATACCCATCGGGGGTACTATATAGGTTTAATTACTTTCGCCAGATCAGACCTCTTCCGTAACGGCTCTCTGACACTATGACAGGCGCCGAAAGCATCGGGTATCGCGAGTCCAGGTCGCATTAACAGGAGCAGAATATAAACGGGAACATGGGACTGATATGATTGGGTATGAGGGATGGCGTTTCGACCGGTGCGTGGTGACGAGAATGGGTGGTGGCAGGGGGGTTAGTGACCAGTACAGGAGCCGCGAAACTCAGCGAGGGATATGAATCGCATGAGCGGCTCAGCCATTGTAAACACGCATGTTACAGGGGTCTCATCCTCGGTAAACCTCTCTTGCCCCGGAGGTGGTGTTCGCCGACCTAACGGCAGAACTGCACTGATTCTCGCTGGATTCGGCCATCGGGAATGGGCTAGTTGCGCAGTTCGTACATATACACAGACGTATACCCCGGGCACACATCCACTATTTCATCTGTATCCACCTTATTCGCGATTCCGGAATGCCTTCGGAGCGTTTCGAACGTATTCCGAGATACGACACGCGGCATGCAACTAAACCCTTTGGACTAGGTCTGTTTCCACTTTCCTGCCTTCCAGGTATGTTGCACATCGTCGGTAGACCATACGTACACACGGTAACGTACAAACGTGACGAGAGTATTGAACACCTCTCTCGTCCTCTCCTCCTCTCTGTACGAGAGGCAACTCGTGAACATTGTAATCGCGTCGCGTTAGTTACCTACGGTTCGGCAAACCCGGTAATTTGCGTACATTGATTGAATTGTCGAGCGGCCTTCGCACATATTGCGAAGCGAGCTCTCGTACATCGATGACGCGAAGTAGATAGGACCGCGCTATAGAAAGAGGATGAAGAGGATATCGAAAGGTGGCGGTATAGTTGACGTGCTTGGAGAAATTCCGGGCTCAAAGTGAGGGCTTGATGTTCGTATGTAGGGTAAAAACTTTCGCCAGGTCCATTGAAAAACATTTCAGTAAACCTTTGAAGGACCGAAGAACACTTCACGAACGATTGGATTTTTTCCGGCTGTTACTAATCGAACACTTAATACTCGTGGCAATCAATTATGTCGTGTACAATGCATATATATACAAATATATACTATACAAATTTATTTTAAATTACATCTTCCCCACCAAACTTGGGATAGAAATAAAAATGCAATTGGGACGATTTTATTTTTCTCAGCGATTGAGTAACGCGTCCAATATTGTTGGCACCGCCATGTTCCCAGAAGATCCTTTAACAGTTAGACGCGGGTAGATAAGAATTATGGAACGAAGACTGGAGTTTCGATGTTCAAACTAATGGAAAATAACTGCCCATATACGCCATTCTTGTTTTTTGCCTTATCACCAAAACGTATACAACAGTGTTCTGTTCTCCCGCCAACGTTAGTTTTATGCCAAGATGTAAATCAGGCGTATACCATCTCTTTTTTCATCTTTTCCTGTCAATCCTCACCATGAAGAGAATAAAGAAATGTGGAAAACGGGGAAAATCCGAGTACGCGGAAAACTCGATATGTAGCAGCAAATATCACGAAGTAGAAGCACAGAGGTTTGCGTTGTTTCCCTTCAATATTACATCTATACGCTGCAACGGTAGTATACTGGCCATAAAAATGTATTTGCTCCGGCAGGACATGCTTAGCACGAAGATCCACTGCAAAGATGACGACGACTACGACATAAAATCTTGGCTACGGGCTCCTATATCTGCCATCGAATCCATAATTCACACGGAATTTTTATGCAGTCCGTGCGCTATGTGGGCATATATTCACCTTCGTATATATCAATGTATGTAGAGAGAGCGACAGAGATGGAGAGAGAGAGAGAGAGGGAGGGGGGGAGCATCAAGAGGCCTGCCATCAACGATACACACCCGAGCTTTTCTCATCTCGTCAAATTCAACATGCAACGAGTCACTCGATATATGAAAGCATCATGGATTATAGGTTGCATATTACAACGTGGTAAGCCTCTCTCGTGTCCCTTTCAATCTGCAGATCCTTGGAAAACTTTGTTATAGCCATATAATATGCCCTTCTCTCCCTGATTCTACTCCTACATTATTACGATGGTGAGCTTTTTGCCCATCGCAGCTTTTCCATCCATCATCATTTACATTGCCATTGGAATTATAAATTAAAAAAAATAAACAATATCTAGATAAGTAGTACAACAAGTTTGTATCTGTCAAAAAAAGTTCTTTTTGCAAATTACATCGCACTCTTCTCATTTAATTTTGTCATCTCCTGTATCGCGAGAAACTGCGAGTGTGAGATTGAATCCTCTTCTGCCATGAAATTCTCACGCGTCTCTTCCGGCTTCTTCATTCCGTTTCGTGACGGAAGAGAGAACTGATGAGCTTCCGTGGCCCGATTTCCTGTGATGGTTCTCCGTTCCCGCTGTCGAGGAGGACGATGAGACACACAACGGCTACTTCGAATCTTGATAGAGTCGGGACACATTGGTGGTGTGGAAGAAACTCGTTGGAAACTTTGTCGAACGTTTGAGACGAGTCGAGCCTTGTTACTCTCTCTTTCTCGACAATCTTCCGGCTTTCTCTCTTTTCCTATCCATTCTCATCCACATACACACCCACACACACACACACACACACACACACACACACACACACACACACATATATATATATATATATATATATATGTGTGTATATATATGTGCATATACATATATATATATATATATATACATAATCCTCTTTTTGATTATATATGTATATGTATAAGCTTTATATAGATAGCGTACTATATAGATCGTCGCACTGTCTTCCGTCGTTCGTTTCTCTCCGCAGGGCGTAACTAAATAGAAACTGATGCTTTCGCGCCTTTCGAGAAGCCTTATATTGTCGTCTTCTCGAATACGTGAAAACTTTCTCGGCTCTCTGTCTCGATCTTCCTTCTTTCTCGGCCAGTTTCATTCTCCGCCTATGCTTCTAACACATGCGAGGTTCTACCTTTGCCTCTAGGTGTTTCTCTCTTCGCTCCGTACTCGAATGCCACGAATATAAGACGATTCTTCACGTCGCCCGCGCGTGAATAGAGACTGGGAGGCTGGTACCCCCGGTGAACGTACAATGAGGGGGAGGAAGAGCTTTCTCTCCGATGGCAGTGCCCTCGAGCGAAGCCCTCTCTTGCTGAGAAAAGTGGACGAGCGACACCATTCGAATACCAACGGGGATAAGGGATGGGAGAATAGCTTCGACTACTGTCAACTTACACTCTCTCTCTCACTCTCCCCCTCTTTCTCTCGCTTGCTCCTTTTCTCTCTAGATGCCTCGATCCATTGAGAAGCTGCGCGCCTTTCTTCGGACGATTTTTCTCCCTGCAAATTTGGTTTTATTTCTTAAGCCTTGTGGATTCCTTGTTTTATTCGTCGATATGTACATAAATCTGAATATCTAGCCCGTTTATTTTTACTCGTATCATTATACTTCGATATATATTTTCGTTATGTGAAAGATATATACGTCTATGTTTACATTTTTATTTATCGCATAATTGCATAAATCACGGCGAATTGAAAAATGGAACGTATACCGACCCTTTTCGTGATAATGGATAATTTTATAAATATCGAACGTTTGCCCACCCTCGAGGTTCTACAGCTATTTTCATAGCTGAGGTGGTTAAACTTCGACCCTTTTTTCTCATAAAATGAGGAGAAGTAAAAATAGAAACAGGAGGACCGAAAGGAATTCAGGGCTGGAGACTTTTCCGTTCAGGAGCACCTCGAAGAGAAGCGAAACTGTTCGTTGCTTCGGCATCGCTTTCATTTTTTTTCTTCTTGTCTCTCTCTCTCTCTCCCTATCTCTCTCCGTATCTCTGTCTCCGGGCTTTCCCGGGCCGAGCTCACAATAAATTCGCATGGACATTGGTATGCGGTTGACGATCGCCTCGAGGCTCTCACAGCCTGGATAACGGAGGCGGAGAACACTCGACAACCCTTCGACCCAACGGGGTGGCTATACACACCCCCGCGTCAACCCTCACTGCCGGAGGGCAAGTCTCGGAGCGCGAGCGGCCTCGACGAAAGCGAGGAAGCGAGCGCGCGTGACGTTTTCACGGTAGATATAGAAAACCACCCGTCAGAGAGGGTCGCGAGCAGCCTCCGAAAGGAAGAAAAGAAAAACCAGGAGCGAAGGTCGATTATTGGCTCACGTTAGCTCGCCCTCCAACCCGGAATTTTCGACATTCTAATAAGTTTGCGGATGAACAGAAAGTAGAAGAAAAAATAAATTCAGATAAAAAAAAGAACGAACAAATTTCCTCGAGCATCGAAGGGTTGCTAAATATAACCACAATCGTGAGTAGAATAGAAATTATTTCAAACAATTCTACGATAGACGAAATGTGAATAATATTGCAATAAAAATAAACGAATCACCTGAAATTATTATTTACCGCAAAATGTCCACAAATCATTCACCCCAAACATTTCGTTCGCGAATGACCATAACGCATTAAAAACAACCCCAATTCTTATTCGTTAATTTGTATGAGTCAATTTTTATTCCTCTATCCAACATCTCCGAGTATACCGTGTTCGCGTTCACTTTGACAGTTTCCAATTACGAAGGGTAACTCGAACTGGGAGGGAAAGGTTACCTCTACGATATCGCTGCATAACCCACCAACGCTACTGGGTCGATATCATCTCAAACATAATTATATAATACAACCTCCCGTTCCATCATGCGTGCATATACTGGAGAGGGAGGGGGAGGATGGTGGAGAGGTTGCCGAGAGAGAGAGAGAGAGAGAGAGAGAGAGAGAGAGAGAGAGAGAGAGAGAGAGAGAGAGAGAGAGAGAGAGAGAGAGAGAGAGAGAGAGAAGGGGAGG
>JAPYZT010003760.1:0-11691 GCA_030522965.1 Tryphoninae sp. A BG-2022a | reverse complement strand
GGCCAATTATGATGCAGTACAAAATTGGTTGGATGAATGGTTTCAGTCCAAAGACGCGACTTTTTATCGTCGCGGTATTCATGTATTGCCAGAGAGATGAGAAAAATGTGTAAATAGCGAGGGACAATACTTCGAATAAACCATTTTTTGTATTTGCCTTAAAATTTTTTATTTTTCATTGGCCAAAAAAACCCGGAAACTTAGTTGCGCACCTAGTAAAGAATATGAGGAATGGTTTGAAGATCGCAAACAAAATTCTATGAAGAGTCACGAGGGCTCGGAGGGAAAAATATAGCTTCATTCTATGAAAGAAATATTCTCCAGATCGGAAGAGAAATTTCGCGTGAAGTATGGTAATTATATAGGTGATGGCGATTCTAAAACTTTCAAGTCCATACTAGAACTAAATCCTTATCGTGACGAATTAATCGTTATAAAAAGTGAATGCATTCGCCATGTAGAGAAGAGAATGGGTACCAGACTCGGCAATGTGAGAAAAGAAGAAAACCTTTCCGGAAGTTCCAAGTTAACGGAAGGTGTGGTAGGTGCAGTAGGTCGTCTGTGAGGTAGCTCACCATTTTTTCTCCCTAGAGTATCCTCGGTGCAATAATAACTTGGACGAGTTCCGATAAGAAACTGTCCAATTCTCGGATGTCATCGAGCAATGATTCGATGATCGTGCTAAGACTATCGATATTTTCGTCTAATGATTGTCTGATTATTAAACATCTCGTAGTTAATACAGTGGTCGATATTTTGTATGGGACTTTTTAAATTATTTTCGTTGTCCTGTATATTTTTTACTATCTTGTTGAGAATGTCTATCGCGGTTTCCACGATTTGTAAATGGTCTTTTAAGTTGCTCTTGAATGTCTGTTGGCTCGTTTTTAGTTCGTTTATTTCATCGTCTAATCGCTTTGCATCGTCAGAGTCAAAGTTTCCGGTGAGAGCTTTAATTACGGTGCCAAGACAGTTGATGAGATCTCTTTTAGCTCGCAGGTTACTCCCCGATTGTTCATATACTCAGTAAAAATTTTCTTTAAACAAAATTAAAATCCATATTTTTAATAGAATAATTTACTTTCTTTTATATAATATGTATTGTAACATTGTACAATCTCTCCTCTGCACCCGACTCATCCCAAAGGCAGCCGTGCCCACGGGAAGGCCCAAAAACAAGGCACGTAATGAAATATTCTTTTTTTTTGCCTTTTCCTAACTAGTGTAAGGCCTATGCAAAACGTTTATCGTCAAGAAGACCGATCTGCCAACCCCGAAGCCAATGCCACCGTCTTCATCATGCCGGCCACATCGTCATACACCATTCAAAACTCGCACCGCTCATACAGCACAATACATCTACCCCCTATGAAGAGAACTCATTCGTCCGTCCCCACACTGAAACCATCCATCGGTTGACCGACGATAAGAAAGGACGAAGATAGCAGCAGTGCACGGTGATCCCGGAAATACCGATTATCCACAATTATGAATTCTCGTACGCCACTATCCCTAATATACCGACCAACCCAATTACCTGCCTCTCCCCAGTAGATCCCGCTAGCGACGATTATGATCGATCATAGGCTTGACCCTTCCCCTATCGACCCGTGACGCTGCTGCCCACTGATCGAGCCCGCCAATCAGGAAAGAAGAGTATTCGCGAACTCCCGTCCGGCCACGAGGAGAGACACACTACGACGAGCCGGCAGATATGGTAGGCAACATTAGCGAAGAAACGAAGCCAGAGTATTTGCGAAAATTAGCGAAACAAAAATAGAGTCGCGCCCGACGGACCTTTGTCCTCGGCACATCCGACTGCCGAACCACAACAACTCCTCGTTCCCCGCATACCTCTCTCCCAGCAACTGGCCAACTTCGGAAGATAGTCATAAACTAACAATAAGATATCGAGAGTACATGGCACAGCATATATTTACTTTTGAAGTGAGAACACAAACGCAAATTCACATTTCGATAAAGTTGAGTGAGAATTATACAGGGTGAATTGTATAAGGGGTGCCAGACGGTATTTCAAGGTAGATGGGCTCATTACAAACAAAAGCTGCAAATAAACATTGGGGATATTGTTAATAATTTACGAGATATACATTTTTTTAATCGGTCCAATCAGAGCGCGCCGAGAAGCGTTGAAGCCGCCCACCCCCACCCTAGCCGTAGAGATAGCGTAGACGAATGACGGCTCTGAATTATGCAAATGTAACTTTTCAATGGAGTATCCTCCCCCCCGGTCATCTAATGCTTAATCCACTAAGCTATCTGTACGGCTAGGGCGGGAAGTATGATGCTCCAACGCTTCTTGGGATGGGCGGCAAAACTCAGGGCAGAGTCAATGCCCGAGAAAAAATATGACTGCGGAATAATACAATCAATAAAATTGACTGTTCTGAATTTTGCAAACCCAATTGTAACGCTCTAATCATGCTATCTCTACGGCTAGGGTGGGGGTGGGCTGCTTCAACGCTTCTCACCGCGTCCTGATTGAACCAACTTTAAATATTTGTATCTCATAAATTATTAACAATATCCCGAATGTTTATGTGCAACTTTTGTTTGTAATGAGCCCATCTACCTTGAATTACCACCCGGCACCCCTTACGCAATTCACCCTGTATATCAGAGAGGAAGAAAGTGCTAATAAATAAGTGGCCGTTGAGTCGGCGAACCTATCCCAGAGATACCTCTCTCTGCCTGACTCTTTCCCTTCCCAATACGCTAGCCCTTCAATCCCCAGTCGAATAGAAGTTCCATCGTTGTTATTTTTGTTAAATTTTTTATATTAAAAATTAACTGGCGCCCATAATTCACTATATAAAAAAGTACCATGTAAACCACCAGAGCGGTCAATGCCCGACAAAAAAAATGACTGCGGAAAAATACAAGCAATCTAATTGACTACTCTGAATTTTGCAAACCTAAATGTAATGCCCTAATCTATATTATATCTACGGCTGGGGTGGACGTGGGCGGCTTTAACGCTTCTCGGCGCGCTCTGATTGAATCGATTTAACCTGTAATGGTCACACTGGGATTCAATGGACACCAGGCAACTTTGTAGGGATTTTTTGTAGAAATGCATCAAAGAGTGCGGACGTGCATTTTCGTGGGGTCCAGTAGAGCCCGTCTGACCATTGTTTAACAGATTTGAAAGAAAATTTAAACGTTGTTAGCATTGGACTGTGCCTAGGAACGTAAGTAATGGTGTTCGAAGTGGAATCATTTTTTTACTGTCGATGCAAATATGTACAGTGAGTGACAAAAATATTCGGACACCATGGTATATCGGTATAAATCATTATGTACCGTAGTTATTTCTGAAAGAAAAAGTTCTTTTTTTAGTGAATAGATTATTGATATTTGTTAACAGTAATATGTCATAAAATTATTTTTATCTATAATCTGTAGATATTTTTTTGAACATTGTATGGAATAATGTACAATTTTCGCGCAACAAAAATATTCGGACACTCATAAGAAATGGGTGGTTTTAAAATTATTAATAACTTTTAATATTTAGTGGTATATCCTTTTTGATCTTCCACGTTTTCAGACGTTCTGGCATATTTGAAATAATTTTTTTCACATAGTCTGAACTAATTTGTTGCCATTCTTTTAGCAATCTCGTCTCATGCAAAACTTTTGGACGATTATATAACAGTGCAATCCTGTGCAATGCGCACTTTGTGCTTTGCATCATTGTCTTAATTAAACTTGAATGTTCTTTCAATCCCCATTTGTGTAGCACTTTGTATCAAATTGTCTTTTAATAACTGAAGGTATTTATTTTTGTCTATAATACCGTCAATAAAAACTATTTTTCCAACACCAGCAATTGAAATACACCCCCATATGAGTACACTCCCGTTTCCGTGCTTAAACGTAGCGCGTAAATTTTATGGTTTTTATTCTGTATTGGGTTTACGCCACACCATAGCTCGTCCATCGGACCCGGAAACGTTAAATTTGCTTTCATTACAAAAGATCGCGTCATTCCACCATGATTTATCTTTACTGCCGAATTCTTTTGCGAATTGCACACGTTTACGTCTATTGATTTTGTTTATAAAAGGTTTTTTCCTAGGAAAATTAGTTACCGTTTTATTAACGGTATTGTGCATAAAAATAAACACCTTCAATTATTGAAAGACAATTTGATACAAAGTGTTACACAAATGGGGATTGAAAGAACGTTCAAGTTTTATCAAGCCAATGATCCAAAGCACAAAGCGCGCATTGTACAGGAATATCTGATATATAATTGTCCAAAAGTTTTGCATCCTCCACCTCAATCTCCGGACTTAAATCCCATAGAAAATCTATGAGAAAAATTGAACCAGGGAGTTCGTTCGTCACCCCACGTACGAAAGATGAACTAAAGACGAGATTGTAGGAAGAATGGCTACAAATTAGCTCAGACTATTTGAAAAAAATTATTTCAAATATGCCAGAAGGTCTGAAAAACGTGGAAGATCAAAAAGGATACGCCACTAAATATTAAAGGTTATTAATAATTTCAAAACCACCCATTTCTTATAAGTGTCCGAATATTTTTCTTGTGCGAACATCGTACATTATTCTATACAATGTTTAAAAAAATGTCTACAGATTATAGATAAAAATAGTTTTATGACATATTATAATTAATAAATATCAATAATGTATTGACTAAAAAAAGGAATTTTTTTCTGTCAGAAATAACTACGGTACATAATGATTTATACCGATATATCGTGGTGTGTGAATATTTTTGTTACTCACTGTACTTCACACACGTAGGAAGTGAATACTTTTCTTTTGATTAGTCTCATTTTGTTAAATTATTATTTATCAAGCACGAGCGCTCACACAGAGCTATTTTTCATACAAAAGTACGTAAAAATATAGCTTTATTGTTCTGAGTATCTCCCTCTTCCTCTCCATCCGAGCATACGCCGGAGAGGAAGAGGGAGATACTCTCTGCCACTCACTCGAGCGACAGCCAATGAGACAAGCGAGCGGAGTATGAGCGAGGGAGAGTGATGCTCTCTCTTGCGGATCAGTCTCTCGATATCTTCTCCAATTCCTTCATTCTCTTATCTGGTTTAACATACACAGTGAGAGTGAAAGAGGATATCGCTCTCTCGCTTACACCTCCGTTTTTTCTGTCTTCTTCGATCCTCCATTCTTTTTTCCGGTTTAACTTAAGCACGGCTCTCCAGCGTCGCATAAGAAGTATTTCAAAGTATTCATATCAAAAACTAGATGATCCAAATTCAAGAAACTTTTGGCCAAAGTTCCATCGACGGACCTAACGATCCCGCTTGACAAAAATCTTACCCTAGAATAAATAGATGACAGTATAAATACTATCGGAATTATGACAATAGTACCATCAAAAAATTGCATAAATACAAATCTTTCATGATCAACCGACTGTTTCAAGTCGCAGACGGAAGACTACATGGAATGTGTACAGAAGAAATAAATAGAATCAAGTGAACCATTAAATTAATAAATAAAGTCCTGTATAGGGAATTCAGAAAGACGTTAACGGCGTACTGGAAGGCGCTAACCCAAAGTATTAACTACAAAAACCCACATGATTTCTTCTCGAAAATCAACGTGCTATTAAGACCTAAAGCAACACTGGGCAGTAAGACATTGAGATTAACCAACGATAACACTGAGTTCAACACAGAAATTTTCAGATTCTTTCCCCAGCTGATAAATAACGACGAAATAATAGTCACAGATCCGGACGTGAAACTGAACATTATCGGTAAATACCTGGAATCAGTAATCTCACCTAGATACACGAACGACAATACGGAAATACGCGAGCGGCTAGAGCGGTCATATAAAGAAACAGCGGATATGGAAACGCAGCTGAGAAGGAAAAATAACACGTTCACGACAGTTTCTGCAGAAAATCCAGCGCACCTCCCAAAGAGAGAAAAAGGAACCCAAATTTCTATTTACATATCCGGAAATAGCAAACATAATTCACAAACGCAAAAACAAAACTTGCACAGGCCTTGCCAACATACCGACAATAGCAATCAAATATTTCCCACCAAACATAATTATCGATTGTACTGCAATATTTAACAACGCGCTTAATAACTTTTATTATCCGGTCAGATGGAAAGTGGCAAAGGATCTTCCAATATTGAAGAAAGGGAAAGATCCAGAAGACCCTAGGAGTTATAGGCCTATAAGCCTGATCATAAATATCAGCAAAGTATTCGAGAAGTTAATCAAATCGATGCTGAACACGTACGCCACGAACAATGATGTAATTCCGGCGAACCAATTTGGCTTCAAAGCGCAGCTATCAACAATGCATGCCATAAATAAGGTCGCATCGGATCTGAATGTTTATTTACACAATAATCTCATCGTAGAAACAGTGCTAATAAACCTAGAGAAGGCGTTTGACTCCGTATGGAATAGGAACTAATATACACATTGAAAGTATACAAATTCGCTATGGGGCTTATTCTTTTAATCATGGACATGATCCGAGGGACAAACTTTGTCATGTGAGACGGTAAGCTCTTATCCAGCACATCTTTCAAGGTCACTAAGCGACTCCAGCAGGGCACCGTCATATCATCTGTACTATTCAACATATACAACAGCGAGGTGATAAATAAGTATGGACTGAATACCGAAGACAACCTACAAGCCATCGCGCATGCTGACGATCTTATAGTCTACAAAGCCGATCGGGATGTGGACACAATATGCAATACTTTGCAAGAAAAACTCAGTTTCAATACCTACTATACCAAGTAGAATCTAAAATCAATCCGCAGAAATGCGAAACGATTGTGTTTAGACGCCCAGTCACACACATCACAGCATCCACTGATAAAAAGATTAAAGAATTAAAATTATCGGTCATTGACACAACCACAGATATAGAAACGGAGGTCCCGATGAAAGCGAAGTCAAATATTTGGGGATAATCTTCGACCACCTGCTGCGAAAAAACACATGTACAACAAACAACAATTATACAAGGCTACAAAAACTCTGAGGTGCAACTCAAAAATATTCTACAACACCAGACTGTAAAATAGCGGTAACGGTAATGGAGAAATATAGGAGATTGGAAAGATCAATCTTAAGAGCTTATCTAAGATTCGACAGGACGCCGAAATCGAGATATATTCATCGCATAAGAAACGCAGAAGTCTACGATAAGGTGGACATTCTAAGAATAGATTGCTCCATGCTGAAGCTCTGCCGAAGTTACTTCGCATGAATGTCAAAAGTCAATAACAATATCATTAACGGACTGTTAAGGATTGGCGAAAATCCAGTAGAGAGGACCGAAATGATGGCCTCGGGATATATTCCCTCGTAGCTGTTTGTACATTCCGCAAGATGGGAATGGTCCAGGATATCAACAACATCCCGGTTATTTACCACAAGCCGAGACACTGTTGCAATAAAAGCATCTCCACAGATCCGCGGAACTGCGCCTATGAAGGGCTGATATGCGATAAAGCACTCCCAAACCGAGACAAGCGGGACCTCAGCAGATTGGACCCGGGCTACTGGTGACTACAAGAGGACGAGGGACTCATGGATGAGTTAAGAAGAAGAGCGCGGTTCAGAGAGTGAACTGCAATATTAAAATTCATAAGCACATGCTAATCTCATCACAAGAATACCCGATAGCAGAGATGCATCTAAAAGTTACAGGCAGACATCACAGGCTAAATGGCGATAAGAAATCGCCAACGTGTATGTAGTTGCAAATTTATAAATATGTACATAATCATACCCATCGCCCTTTTTCCAGTTCCACAGAACCACAGTTAAAAAAAAGCAGATAGACGGATTTTTCCTGAACTGAAGTTTTTACCATTACTCGATATAAGAGCAGCAACCCGTGCACAATATAACGTGCACGCCTAGGCAGCATACAACTGACATTAAAGCTATTTAAAAAATGTATGAACTAAATAAGAGTATTGGCAAGATGTAAAAATATTTTAACTAACCAATATGAAGTAACAAGCTTTAACGCCCAAGACAAAGTCCTTTTAAGAAAGCTTTGGATTTAATATGTATTATGTGTTTTCGGTAAATAAAACTACCTTTTCCAAAAAGAAACCACTAGGCTATCGCGTCGCTCCGAAAACCTGTATTATATTCAAGGCTCAGACTCGACACACAAATTTTGGTTGCTCGATTTCTCAAAAACGAGGACCCCCAGGGTGAACGGGGGCACGGAGTGATACTTTCGACCGAACCCTACACTTCCCTGAAAAGTCGTCGCGAAGTCGATCCCAACGTTGAGACCCTCCCCTTGTTAGGTGCAATATGGAGTTCGTTAACGTATGTTCTACTACATATCGGGAAGGCCACCCCAGAAGAAGGACAAGCGCAAACCTTCGCTCAAGAATCAGCACCGAAACCGGAAGAGGAAACAGCATCCCTATACCCACCCCACCTATTGGAGCCAGGCTCCACTGTGGGAGGTAGACATCGCGAATTTACCGTGGCTTATACCCTAGGGAATGCTGGGAAATGAAAATATATATATATATATAATATCAACAATGAACGGAAAAGAGCACACGCATAGGAAAATATAGCCGTCGGAAAACCCCGAAATTATAAAAACGGAAAAACGTATAAATACCAGGATATTTTACGTAAAACCCATCACACCTGTTTCTTATGCAACAAAACGTACGTAAGAAAAAACACATCAATTCGACAAACGTTGGACAAGCAACAACCATCAATGTCTTCGGGAAGCACCGGAAAACCCAAACAGCGCAAATCGTAGTCGGACAAACGTTCTTGTTCGAAGAGGAAGAAAAATCAAAGATCCGGAAAAAAAAGAGCTCATAAAAATCAACAACACCTAAGAAGGGATAACCGGAGTCCAAGAGACCGAAACCGCGGGCTACAAGGAAGGACTCCCGCTTGACTTGAGTGCTCCCACTAACAATCCTTGCCTTAAAAATATTGATAGGACAAAAGTTAATGGTGTCTATAAAAAGGGAAGACAAACCCAGCAACTCTCACAATGATCACTGTACTGCCGATCAATATGCCGCCGCCTATAGTATTCCCAATGAGCAGACTTACACCATTGGTTCTAGGTGAGCCACTGCATGCACCACAAGAGAACTAAACCCCAACAACGGCATGGCACAAAGAATATCTGCAGGATTTATTAATCCCATTTGATGACATGACACGGGCCGGGATGATCCGCAGGTGCCAACGATCACAACAATTCTGATGGCGGCGGCACAAAGTAACGTGACAGAATCCAATAATCTGCCTCCAGTGATATCACTGACGCCCGCAGAAGATAAGAACATCATCGAGTTCCTCAGGAGCCGTGAGACACCACCACCGAACAGAGGCGATAATAGCAGCGCATCTGCTAGTCAGATTCTGGGACATTCACGCGAAAACGAAGGGACCTATAGTACCAAGGATCGATACACCAACCCCCAGAAAAGCATAATTTCTACGTGAATTTAACCTGGCGGACCTCTACCCCATGGATAAGCTCACCGGCATCAACATGGACGAGTTTCTCCAATGCCTCGACACAAAGCCCAACAAAATTTATCCGTATAATTAATTTACCCACACATAAGCACTATTAGAGTCACTACATTCATCAACTCAAAGTAAATCCATGGGCACAATTTTTTTTCAAATAATTCTATAATCTTCACCTAGGCTAAGGCTCTATTTCAAGTTTATTCACTTTCTTTAACCCATTAAACGCCGCGTCACTGACCCTAATTGGCCATATATGGGTGACGCTCTTCTTGTTCAAGTTAAATAAGATTTTCAGTTCCATTTTGAAAACAAATGTAACGGGATAGGCACTGAAGTATAAATGTAGAATATACAGCCTAAAAACATCAAACATATACAAATTACACTCTACTTTTTATTAATTTTTATTTAGGAAATTATAAATATTACATTACCTATGTCGCATGATATTCGCTGAAACAGTCCAAGTACATCTGTGGCGATTTTGGGCAACTCAAACAATATGCTGTCGTCTTTTTTAACGTCTTTCCTTGCTCGTTGGCGTCCGAAAATTTGCCTCTTGTTTCAGTAACACGGGATCCCTCTATATCCTTCTTACACGCTTGCTGATTCTTGCAAATCTCCAAGTTGTGAGACTATTTCTTCCTTCTTTGTCTATTAGTGTTGGGCACATTATTTTTCGTGGACAATCACTCTGTGACTAAAAGTTTCCGAAATTTTCTTATCTCCATTTTTTTGTGTAGCTCTCTGATACACTACATGTACATTTACGATCGTTGTTCGTAAAAGTAAATGTAATGCTAATTTTCGATGCCACTTAATGCTTTTCCGTACGTTTGTTGCATATGACACGGACATCTGGTTGCTCCTGTTGATGCCAGTTTTTTCAATATTGTACGTCATTATCGCCAAAGGTTTCATTTTCGGAGGGTGACGGCGGTGTGTAGAATGCAAACTTGGAGCCATGATGTGATAGGAGGATGTTTTGTGGGTAAGATTCGTACGTCGCAAATATCTCTCTATCTTAGTACTACAATATCATTATGATCTTGTCGTGTCACTATTTCACTTCTTTTCAACGGGTACGACATTACAAAACTTGGCATATTTTTTTTATCGTGCCGCGCCGTTCCAACCACATGCGTCTTAGAATTAAAAAATTGAAGTGCCAAATCATAACTAGTATAAAAATTATCGATAAATAAAGTACGCCAGTCATTCAATAATATTTGTCTGCAAGTTCAGTGCAGACATTATTTGCTATGCCAATATTCCTTTTTCCGCCGGGATCTCGTCCAGAATATATTTTTGTAGACAATTTGTAGCCTTCGGTGGAGCACAATTTGAACACTTTTACACCGGAATTATATGATTTTGTTGGAATATACTGCCGAAATATTAGTCGTCCCCTCCACGGAACCATTGTCTCGTCGACAACAATATCTTGGTCTAGTGAAAAGACTTTCTGAACTATCTGTCAATATGTTTACAAGTGGCAAGATTTTTCCAAGTCTATTATTTTGTAGTATCGTTTCATTGTTCGCAACATGGAAGTTTGATAGCAGTCACTCAAAACGATTGCAGGCCACTGTGCTGCGCGGAAATGGAAAATTGTACATAAGATCCGTTGACTTACATTTCCTGAGCGGTGTTTGTACTAGACACATCCAAATCATCAGTGCAATAAGTTTTGTACTTTCTTCGGAAGTGGTAAGATTCCATTTATTTTGTCTAGTGTGACCAGTGATTTTATGTTCGTGTAATTTCTGCTCTGCATATCTATTACTTTCTGTGACTAAAAGACTTATTACTGTCAGACGGCAAATCTAACAGAAATCTTGCTTTTTCCGGTGGCCGGAAGTGATTGTTGCTTGCTGGCGAACTCGTTCCATTGGGTATTGTCTATTGCGAATATTTGATGTTCGTTTGCGCATATCGGAGGACTCGCGAAATTCGCGTGTTCTCGGGTTTTGTCGGGAACATTCGAGTGCGAAACGAGGAACGTTCGAAAATAAGTTCTGTCTTATAAGTCATTGGGTGTACTACTGTTACAATCCGCTGAACTCTACCGAGTATGGGAATGCGTAACACGGTTCGATTTCTCTTTTCGAGGCAAGGCAATTAAGCCCTTTCCTTCAGGGACGG
>JAPYZT010003759.1:0-11693 GCA_030522965.1 Tryphoninae sp. A BG-2022a | reverse complement strand
CTGGATTCCTGTAGGGATACCGGTTTTAGGGCATCCCTGCCATATCCTGATCAGGATATGATCAGTAGTTGGGTATCCCTGTCAGAATTTCTGCATGGGCTATGACGAAAAAAAATCTCAATTCTTATCGTTGGATTGCACGAATATTTTTTCAAAATGCGAATAACGATGATGATTACGTCATGGATAATCAGAACGACCCGATTGTTTAAATTAATCACGTAAAGAGTATAAGTTCATGCAGTACGTATAAACGTATGATCGTAATGCGGGGTTCTATTCGAGAAACTCGTGGGGATAAGGTAGGAACAGTTGGAATTCGCAGTATTCGTTGCAAGCCCGAATTACCCGCATGCAACGTTCAACGATCTGAATACTTCAGAGGGAGGTCCAGTTAACGTTGGATTCATGTTGAAGGTGGGTTCACGGTACTGTGGCCCCTTGCGTTTAGTCCGACTAGCCGTTGTCGTCGTATACCCCCCACCTGACCTCTCGAAAAACCATGCATGCATGTGTCTATGCATAATCCCTTACGGTAGACAGGAGATTACGTCACGCGATACGTTCACTCGTTTGTCTAAACAGCCCCTTGAAGAAAGTGACTTAGGAAAAGAGCAAACGCGAAGTAGGAAAAGTGAGACAGCAAAGAAGAACGGGATATAGAGTGAGGAGGACATACTTATCGCGGCTATGGCGACATGAAAGGGGGAGTACATAGGAAGAGAACTCCTCGACCACCACGTCGACTGGATATAACCTCGATCAGCAAAGCAAATATGCACTTCCAGTTAGTACCACTGCAAACATTGATATCCAACGTTATACGTGCTGCTCTTGTGAACGAAGGCAAAGCTTTCTGCCCTCGTACACGTAGTCCGAGCGGTGTAACTTGAATCGGGACCGAATGTAGAAACGCAATGTTGAGAAAGATATAGAGGATACGAAAGCCGTGCAATGTAGTGGCTATGAAGACAGAGAGGGTTGAAGCGAGAGAGAGTTGGTGAAGGAACGAGAGCAGTTGAATCAACGGGGTTGGTTGGCGCTCGACCGGTTACGCGATTTTGGTGAGATTCTCGTGTGCATTGCTGCACTGTTGCTCACCGTGGGACGGAGCTAATCTGACGCTACTGAGCTCCTGCTTGATGATAAACTCGAGAGCGAGACATAAGAGCCCGCCACTGCCCAGAGCTTCCTCCCCACTCTAACCGTACCTACGATAACACATATTGCAAGATTTGAGACCGCTCGTGAGTTAATGTTATTGTTATAGTTGGCACTGACGGATGACATATCCATGCCCATGCTTGACCGACACTGTTTAGGTTAGCATTACGTCATCACCAGTTACAGTTAATTAGCCTTCGACATCGCTAACCCGGCCAAATCTCTGCTGTATACCCGTGGTACATAATACGCTATGGATATAGATCTGGTATTCGTGCCGGAGCATATATGTACGGTAATAATGGACGTTGACGTTCTGCCGATGAGTATTCGCCGTTGACGTCACAGTGTTTTCAATAATAATTATACCATGATTGCTGATGATACGATATCAAAACATCATTTTTTGTTTAGATATGATGATTCTACTCCTAAAAACATCTCAAATATCAAAAGTCTATTTCTCGTGTATTTTTGTGGAATGTTTTTGATGTATACATAACGATTTCACTGCGTAGACTTAATTTTTCATCACGAGTAACAAATACTTCAAGTGAAATTCTATCGGTGATGAGATTCTGATGAAATAAAAATACAAAGGTATCGATGATATCCGTCCATAAATCCATGGGAAGAAAATCGGTAATGTCGCGATGGTGCCAATGTGAGCTTGCTCTCGTTTCGAATAATGGAGTAGTATAAAATAATGGGGCTGTCTTCGATCGATGCTTCGGACATAGATGCTTGCAGCAAACACACGAAAACGTGCTGCAAGGATTCCGTGACGGTTGTTGTGGGCGCATTGCTATGTCGCTTTTCCAGTTTATGATCGTCGAGCCAAGCCAAATAGTCAAATGGCTCTGGATCATTTATCGAAGTGGGAAGTATCTCTCACATCGAGAATTGTCAGTGTGATAATACAAGAGCGAAAATTAGGCATTTTTGTTTTAGATCATACCTAAACGTTGGTTTATTCATCAATCGTACATACATCGAACAATAGGAACTTATATCGTGGAAGAAATTACAATTATTTTTTTGTAGGGATATTTTATTTGATTGACGTTAATATCAATATCATCTTTGATTCGTAAATCGATCGTAAATTTGTCCGAGTATCACTTTGTTCTGGAAATATAGACAGATTGATTAAGCGTATCGTGAAATATGCCGACAAAAATAATAACATCGTTATATGGAAAATAGCAATAATCTGGACATCGAATAAACGTTGCCAATCGTAAAGTGCCAATGTGGTCTCTTGGTAGTTTCTTCCATGAAGGTTGGATTCTAAAAGCATTTCACAGTGCATTGGAGGTCCCTCTGTACTCCCACGCTATGTGCAGAAACGTCATACTACAGGCAGGAAATCGAAAGCCATAACCCCGCACGCGTAACGTTGTCGTTACGACAAGCTCTCGATATAACGTGAAATCCCGAAGTACTATTGGAGTCGTATCCTGGGCTTGAAGATCGCGCATCTATATATGACTTTGAATATTTCTGCACGATATCCCCGTTGGATTTTGCCAGTAAGATGCTTCTATCAGGGATGAGACGGTTTCTACCCGTACGTTTTTCTCGATTCTTATCGTTTTCAAATCCTCCCGTTGTACATAGAATAGTGAAATTTTTTGGACGATTGACCGGAAACTCACGATAATCGACTTGTTTCAATGCTCTTGTTATCCTTTGTGACTCAATAACGTGATATTTATCATCGTGGATGTATTTTTGGATCGAAGCGCGACAATTCTTTCTCTAATCGTTCAATTCCCCGACGTGAAATTTTGGTTTTCCAACAAATTTCTCCCTCACAAGCTACAATGAGAGTTCCGGCAGTCGGTAAAGTCTCACGGATATCTACACAGGATTATTGCAGCTTTGCATACTGTGTATACACGTAATATACAGTTATTTTAAATATATATATATATCTATATCCTATAAGCTATAAGCGGAATGGAAAGAGCAAGAATGAGCAGCCGAGAGAGTGAGAAACGAGACAGGGAGAGCTTGCTTATGTTTAACGCCCGAAACTCATAAACCATTCGGTGGGCCGAGTCACATCCGGCGCATAAATCTCGCTGGGGGTTACTCGTGGCTCCCGTACCCACGCTCACCGGCGTTGGTGTTGAGCGAGAGCGCTATACACCAAGTACAGTTTTGGTGTACGATCGGTTGGCGAGAAGGGGCTGAGTGGGGAAGGGCTTTGAGGGAGAAGGGTTAAAAAAGGGTGCTGCATGGTTGCTCCCCTCGCTAACAGAGTGGCATGCACCGACTACCGCATGGCTCACCATGACTTGTCCGACTGTTGGCTGCTTGCTGGAGCTGCAGGACAACCAGTTAATGGTCATTAGCAAGGCACACTAGTTTTAAATCTTCAGTGACGGCGGTTGGATTCTATATACGACTTCGTATACATCACGAGTTTCGACCGTGTGTGCGCGACTATATGCACGTACTGAAACTCGCCATAGATCGTTGGCTATAGTACATTTTTAGTATGCTCATCCTACGAGGTAGGATGATAGGTTGGCGCGAGTTGATTTAGGGTCACGCAATATCCGTCAAAGTGTAAAGTGCCTCGCGTACAAGCTGCTATATCTTTTTCAATTCTACCCTTGCTTTTTGCGCTTTTCATTCTCACATCGTGCGGATAAAAGCATATCTAATGCAGAAAGAAATCACGGTGAATAGACATCGCGACTTGGGAAGAATATGCAAACATCGTATTATTTTGAAAATGTGGATCTGCAACAAATAGTTGGGTCGCATGAGATAAAAGTGTTTGATAACTTATGCAGTGAAAAGGGGTGATGGTAATTGGGTGAGAAACATTAATTTCTATAAAACCATGATGACACGTTTTGAAAGTTACAGACGAAAATGGGAATTTGGTAATGTTGTTGGTAGGTCGAAGCTCAAAGGGTTACTCATTACGAATTGAGTTTTGGAGGATTGAAAGCGTCTTTTAGAATGGGGACAACACTGATATAGCGTTTGATGGTTGAACGTCCATCAGTCTGGATCAAGCGGGGATAGATAAACCACCAGCGAAGAGTGATAGAAACATTAACATCGCAAGATCCTGTGGAAACATCCGTTGGGGAAGTAGACGTAGGAGTCGGTAGCATCGTTCTTTAGAAGGAGTGGATAATAGGAGGGGTTAATGTTAACGGCTGGCCCATTCCGACGATTAATCCTCTGGCTTCGTCCTGATACTGGCGGCAAGGAGCGCTGGACCACAGCTGGACGGAGTGAACTGGTATAGGAAGTCCTTTCTCGGAAGGAGTAGCCACCACCATGACCGGGGAGAATTGCCGAGCTGTCCTTAATCCCGCCTCAGAACAGCACCACCGAAGCCCTCTACCGTCTCCTTTCTCTAGCTACCTTAACCACTCTCCCTCTCTCTTCCACTCTCACTCATTCAGTCTAGTGTCGAGTGTCTTCTGGAAGCCTTCCGCTCGAGTTTTCGAGAGATCAAGCCCACGTTGCAATGGCTGTGCGCGTGAGATCCCAGAGGAGTCAGTGACGCGAACGGCTTGTTGGTTCGTTGCAGACGATGCCGAGATTTACGAGCGAACCAGGAGATATCCTGTTCGGGCTTTCGAAGATCGCTGCCGAGATGTATCTATGAACGTTGGAAGGAGGTAACGAGAGATGAACGAAGACGTTTATCTAGGAATTAGGCATTTCAACCGGAGATCCACGCGTAACCGGAAACTACTACTATCTTTTGTTTAGTTCCGTATTCAAAGAACATCACGAACGATGTGATGCAAACGTTGTTATTGGTGCAAGAATCCATCTTATAGTGTAAATACTAACTATTAACGAGTTGGTAATTAGAACATTTTAGCCCGACAAATATATTTGGGCGCCTTAGAAATGTTCTCTCACAATCAGTTACCCTATCATCACTTTCAAAAGGATTCTCCAACAATACCCTTTCTTTTCCTTCCTCCTTAGAATTTCGCTCGTGTATTTACGTTTACATTGTTCCATACCTGAAAAACACACTCGAAGTTGTGTTTCCTGCGTCCATCTCTAGGCACATGATCGTTGCGTTATAATTCGCATTCATAGGCTCGTATGTATGCTTGGCTTTATAAAGACAGGCGTTAAGTTCCTTTTCAGATATACGCCGCGTCTCTCACGCGTGAAGTTATACTCTCCTTCACCCTCCTTGATTTTCAACCCTTCCGGCTCTTACATTTCTCTGTCTAACTAGCTCTTTTTTTTCTCTTTATTCTCGTTCGTTTTGCCGCAGGGATTCTCCGTTCCTCACTCCATAGTTTCTTCCCTCTGTTCAGATCGCACCACGCACACCTTCTTTGCTCCGTATCTCTTTCTCGCTCTCTCTCTCTCTCCGCCTCACACTTGCCCGTGCGCTCTCCTTCAAAGGCTCAACGTAACTCACGCATAAATACATGAAATTACTAACCCTTATTTAGGGGCTCGTTAGGCGGATGTACTGTTATTGCCGACAAACCGAAAGTTGGGAGAAGGTAGGGATAACGGGGTCTCGACTCTCTCAACCAACGAATGCTACACACGCACGTATTTCGTTCTATCGGGTGTGCTCTTAACCGAAACTCGCATTATATCTCGAGTGGTTCCGGAGGTCTCAGGCGGCATCAAATAATTTCAGGTGGTCTTCCGCGACTAATTTGCAAAAGACGCGCGGAACGTGCACCCTTTCGTTGCATGCGTCTAATGTGGTATATTTAGCCACTGCTGTGCATCATTCGCGTTTTATAAACGAGTTCCACCTCGCGTATTATGGCGTCGATGAGTCTCGAAACTCGCGATGGTCTTCTCCAATCTGCCTTTTATCTCTCGACACGCTTCTTATTTTCTGGTCGTAATTACGAGTACGAAACAAGCATAGAATTCAGTTCCAGTAGCAGGTGAGAAGCCTTGAATAATTACGTGCCGATTTAACGAGGTGAGTCATTATTCATATTTTTTAAGACCATGTCTTATTAGAGCTGGAAATTTACATCGTAGGCCTATTCTTTTGCAAATTAACCCATGTTTGGATTACTATCTAACTAGGAAAGTATGAAGAGCATGAATGATTTTAGGTAGACTAGCGACATGGATGTTGGAAAGACACGTTTCCCGATGTTTTTCTACGAGGCCTTGATAGTAGCTATGCTCTGGAGAATTTAAACCCGAGTGCCTCCATCCGTTTCCATTTCTCACTCCACGAGTACCTATAGTACGATGGACTTGCTTACCGTACGAGAGGATATATTTTGCGACGCGGCATAGTCAATTGTATATTTTTTCACCCGTGAAGAATGTCAAGATACAGGCTGATGCTTCGTCCCGTCGGTGCTCTTAGGCTTCGGGGTTGCTGTAGCGATCCATAGCTTCAGGGTGAGGAGAGGCAGGTGTGAGAAATGTAGCGACTGACACTACGAAGAAGTTTCAGGGACACTCGAACGGGAAGAGTGCGCATGAGATGGAAGTGCGAGGGAAAAATGCTTTCTTGCCTCTTTACTTTCTATTGTCGATTCTCACCAGCTGAACCGACTCACGATGGCTCCACCAAGCTGGCTTTCCTTCTTCGGCGCGCTCTTTCACCGTATCTTCGTCGATGGATGCACCGGGAAATATACCGCGAGAGAGAGGAGAGCGAAATTCGCGACCGCGATAAAATGAAGAAAAGCACTCCCGCGTACCCACGACCGACGTACCGCCAGATGAAACGCATTATTGCAGGTTCCTCGCTTTCAAACCGTTCAAAGATTTCGTTAATTGCCCGGCGTTAAAACAGCTGGAAAGCCAATGCGGTGTGAAAAAATGTGGGTATAAAAAATAAAATCCACGACCGAAGGTTTTATACGTTTAACGCTTCGCTTCGCCACGTGAGCAATTATCGGTTTTTAGTTTCTTTCGTATCTTTTTATACTTTATTATTCGTTGTTATTTTTTTACCCTTCGTATGAGGAAGGTCAACTTTTAATTGCGGGAGAACGGGTGACGAATATAAATTGAAAATATAAGAGTGGTTTTATGAAAAGTTATTATTAGTGATGCCCAACCCATCTTCAAAATCCAGCGGAAACAGGGCCCACCGTATTGTATTTCTCGTATGCGATTGACGAAGAGGAATGTAATATCCCATTTCTCGCATATTGACGTATTCCTGATAAAGTAAATCTAGACATTTTTCTGTTATCCATTTTCGTAATTGGTTACTCGTATAAAAACAGTATAAAAAATATTTAATTTTATATTTATGATACATTCAAGCATTCAAATTCAAATACTCGTATAAAAAGTAGAGTAAACATGTTATTTTATATTTGCGATATATTCATAATTGGTAGTCGGATATCGTAACGAATAATTTTTAAAAAATCCATTTTTTCATTATTTCGATGGATTTCGTGAAAAAGCGAAAATATCGATATTTCACATAGCCGTAACTTTGCTTCTATTAAATCGATCTCGATTTGAAATAGTACATTTTTAAAGTTGACTCGAGGAACTGGAGAATAGCATTAAATCAAATCCTCTATGTCAATAATTGTAGCTATGACGATGAGCAAAAAATAGCAAGTTTCCATAAAATATTACAGTCGTATAAACCAATCAGCCATTTACACTTTCAATTATTATATATGAAATAATCACAGTGCGAGCTTAAACAAATTTCAATCAAAATCGCTAAATCAATCTAGCCAATCAGAGCGTATAACCCGAGAATATAAAATTTGCCTTTACATTTTATACATACTCGTATGTGACGCGATTCGAGAAAAGCGACCTTCGATGCAAAAAATGATTTTTTCATTTATGACGTTATGCTGCAATCAAAAATTTGGTATTTACATAATTTTATAAAATATGAATTATTGAAAATTGTATCACTCGAGCGCGAGCATTCGTTTTCATTTTTTTAATCGCTCGCCATGAAACATTTCTATTTTCCCTCGTTTTCTCGTATCGGGTGTATACGAATTACATTTAAAAAATTTGTGTATCTGTCCTTGACCCAAGTTCCTTTCAATCTTTTCTTTTCTTTTCCATCTGCAAAGTTGACGACGCAATTTGTGGTCATAAATGAGGAGAATTCTCGGAAACTGCGGAGGAAGACTAGCGAATGAATACTGCACGGAATACGTAGTACGTTTACGTGGTACGATGGTATATATACCATTGTACGTACTTTGAGAGTCAAACAGGAAAAGGGGATTTGCCGTACTGCGCGTTAATACCGCAACGACCCCTGTCCACTATTCGACTCGTATACAAACTGTTGATTAATAACGATAAGTACAAATGCGTCTGAACCACAGCGGGGATAAACCGCGACGGTGGTAGTGGTACTTCTAGGCGGATCTACGCCCGCAAGAGAGTCATACACGCAAACGTACTTAGGCCACGTTTCTGTCGTGTGGAACGACCGCTCTGTGCGATGATGGCGAGAGAAGGCTTACGCAATAATACCAAAACGTGTTTGTAGTAGTGATCTCGGTATGCTCCATTCACGATCGAATAATCTCGTTCTTCAGGGTGCTTATCGACCGAGCTCACGGAAGTTTGCACGTCGTACTAATGGAATATGGATGCGGAGCATGCAAAGCTGACGTCAAACCGAAAGATAAAGATATATCGAATTAGGTAAGATCGATGGATAAGAAACAAGTAACAAAATAATATTAAACGAATTCCTTTTTTCTTTTATATACAATGAGAATTACGAGAACATCGAGCAATCGATAGAACGAAGTCGGAAAATTTCCATATTTTATCAATCGATGTTACTCGACGTACCAGGGGAATAATTGCTTTGCTATTTTTGTGTCACGTGCTTCCAAATCCGTGGCGGCTCATAGAAAAAATATTCAATATTCTGTGGCAATTTCTTTGTTACCATCCTAATTGCTAAAAGGATTGTCCCCTAAAAGATCTTTTTTCATGGTCTTGAAAAGCAACGATAGCGAAGCCCTCGTAAAAATGATGGTTGCCGTTTGATACTGCGACTAGGACGATTCAAAAAAACGTGCGATGAAAAAATATGCCTCGAGTTTTGTCGGTACTAGCTAAAAGCTCCTATGATCTGTGGGGAAAAAATCAAATGGAAAAAGCGCGAAGGGAGTTACGAAAGGAAAAGGAGGATGATATGAAATTGTTCACTGGCGCAGGATAGAACCGTGTATAGCGGTCCAGGGATGTGCGAGTGAGCAAGATTCACAACTGACTGGAAACAATCCCAGTGACTTTTGATGGCGTTGGATATTAAATTTCGCCTGCCGCGCCCCCGCGCTTGTCCCCGGAGTTTTATTGGATTATACGGGTAACCAGCCGGGTATCCCCGCGTGCGTCGCGTCGCTTCCCGGCTATTCGGCTGCGACGACAAGAGAAAGAGAGAGTGAGGGAGCGAGAGGATGAGTTTTTCACGCCCAACTCCGAGAGCAATAGGAGTAACAGCAACCCTTGTGTTTCTGTCCCTCTAAGTACCTATCCCATCGGCATTGGCACGTAGAGTAGCTCTTCGGCATCGCGCCGAGTACCGAGGTCTCGAGCTTCGTTTCCATGTGACTGTGACTGGCACTCGAGCGATGACGACCACGTTGGTGATACCGTGACGCTGGGAGGAGCAAGTTGTTTGTATGAAAATTAAATTCATAACAATAAAATCCTTTACGACCGGTACGTCAGCTCGTGCTTCGATCCCCCCACCCAACACTTTCTCTTGTTTGTTTCAGCCCCGCCAAATTCGTTCCGTGATTCTCCGACGCCGTAAAAATCATTCTATTGCTCGTATTTCGAGCGACTGGGGAAGGAGAACTAGAGTGAAGGAAAAAGGGGGATTGTACCTATTGAAAAAAATCTGTTTAGTCGTGTACCGGATTCCTAGATCGGGCGTTGTTTTTATCTTCGCAACAAGATTTTCGATTAGTTTTTTTTTCAATCATATTCCACGTAGATTTCTGTATGCATTTCGTAAACGCGCGTTCGTTCTTTATACGAGTGTACAAAGAACTTCTACTGTAGTTTTCGATATGGAGATGATTTTTGTTTTATTGGCAATATGGGAAGAACGAATTGATTGGGTTTTAAAAATTGTGTCCTTCTTGAAAACCGACGCGTTGTATAAAATATGCTCGATATTCAATGAAAATTGCAACGACGAGTAAACAAGAGCTTGCGTTTGTAGTCCATTGATGAATCGGCAGAATTGCATCAGTTTCTATCTCGCTCGCAACGACATAACATCGGATGAAACCAACGAGACAATAGGATCGCGTGTACCTCGTGCTATTCAAGTGCGAATGAAAAGGTGAATAAACGTTCACGGGCATCGGCAAGAACTGGAATAACAATCGAGTACTCGACGATGTCAAAAATGAATGATCAACGATCGAGTACGATTCGAGATTGAGTTAAACGATTTCGGGATCGAGGGTGCGTAGTTTGAATTGCAGAAGCGAGACATACGAATGCCGCAATTTGGCTTTATCTATGAAATCGAATAAACCAATGCGGAGACGAGAATGATTGAAACTACTGGGAATTGAAAGTGCCATGCAAACCAAAACTTTTTTTTAATGTACACTCGTGTATTCATTTGTAATATTGTAACGAAATTCGTTATTCGTACAAATCTGCTGCAAGCTTCATACCATCTCAATTCAACTTCAGTACCTATAATGTACCTATTCCCAAAATGTGTTTGCTATAACATATTCATTGATCACGTATGTCCTAGCAATTAAGCAATTTAAAATTACTAAAAAAAATCAGAATTTTATCGCCATAACCGTGTTTTTTGTTTTGCTATGTCACGTATATCCTAGCAATTAAGCAATTCGAAATTACTAAAAAAAATCAGAATTTTATCGCCCTAACCGTGCTTTTTGTTTTGATATAAAGTTTGAGGGGAGAAACTTGATATTGACATACACTAGTTTGTACCTAAAAGAAAATTGAAAAGTAATTGCGGTTCATATTCTTGAATAAATGACGGGTAACTAAGTATGAGTGTCGGGCACTTTCAATTAAGTCGCAGTACAACGAGAGACGACAATCTGCCAGAATTCAGCATGTGTCAGGGACGTATAGTTTAATACTAGAAAGGACGAACAAAGAAAATTACTTTGATGGATTTCTCTGGTTATTGCACCGACAGCAAATATTTTCACCCGACCTATCCTATCGGCATTTTGCAGACGCATTTATATATAGCGCGGTAGTATAAATGAATATGTCCGTATACATAGTTGAAGAGCTTACACAACATGGGTTTTCAATTACAATCAATTCATCAGAAATCGCATTGGAAGAGCAGACTTGATGCCGGTAGAACGCAATGAAAATGAAACTGGAAGCCCAGAAAGTTTGTTTATCAGCTAAAATACAGATCCACCGCTATGCAATAGCTCCGGGAAGAGTACGGGAGGGATATTTAAACAAACTTTAATTCTATTTTTATGTAAAAAAAATAACATGTTTCATTATTTTCTAATAGCCAATACGAAACTTTTTACATAAGGAAAATCTGATAT
>JAPYZT010003758.1:0-10307 GCA_030522965.1 Tryphoninae sp. A BG-2022a | reverse complement strand
TTGGTCGAAATTATGTATATTCCGACTGGACTAGTTTTCTTACACGCGTGAATAGAAAACTGGGGATGATTTTATATCGTGTTTCTTGCGAATTATTTTGATCTACCCGTGAAAAAATCAAACTCTGTCTCTTGTCGAACACAAATTTGACACAATAGTGAAAAAGTATTTTTGAAAAAGATAATTGATAAAATCAATAATTTTCTTATTCTTATTATAACAACAAATGAGTGCAGTATCAATGTTTATTACGATATGTAAAATATTTTCAAAGTTGAATACAGTCTGACCTGTGTTAATTTATTAACGAGTACAAAATTATCCAGTTCGGATAATATCGAAAATATCTTCAGAAACTGTATATAGATATGTAGATATAAATTAATGTGACAAAATTGAAGTTCGAGTCATATCAACCCGTGCCCATTATAATTTTTTAATGACGTAGACTGCATACACATAGATGAATAATTGAATTCTCGTGAAAGGCTCTTTTCTATAGCTCGAGTGGAATCATTATCCATAAAGCCGATATCGAACATGAAATTTTTATCGACTACGTACAGTCGACAGTCACACAGATCCAAGATACATGTCGCATCGTCCTCGAACACGAAGCTAAAAAAACGTGGACCAAGTAAGTTTGCTCCTGGCATACGTAATAAGTCAATCGATTGATTTTTTGTTTATTATTACGGTGATCGTAGCGAATTTTTCATCGAGTGAATACAGAAAGGTGCTCTGTGATTCGTCGACGAAGAACAAGAATAGGACAATTAGGGAAAAATCTATATCGTATCGTGCACATCGAGGAAATAAAAGAAATCAGATATAAGGATGAACGAGGAGTAAGAGGTAAAGGAGGACAAGAGTAAGACTTCCACAGGAAGTCCCGAGGATCTCCTTCCCCGTCGATAAGAATCCGGGAAAACGAGAGACACAACGTGGACAGCCCCGTCACGTCCTAACTTGTCCTCTTGCATCGTCGCTTTATTTTTTCGTTCTATACAGGACGGTCCGTGTAGACTTCATTAAATTTTCATTTTTCCTTATCTCTTCGTTCCTTTTTGATAATTTTTTAAATTTCGTTTTATTTACTCAAATTACAATTATGTCATAAACGACAAAATTACAATATTTAACGCATTTGCTCGACAAAAAAATTAATTTTTACTATTCAAAGTACTTTTAAAAACTATTTGCTCAGTATCACATTGTTAGTCCAGCAAAAACTTTTCGAATACACAAGAGTGAAAAACTGATTAATTTTTTCGACAAAAAAAGCGTATCGCGTCACTCTTTTAAAGAAAAAATGTCAAGTCTATAAAAAATGGAGTTTATTTTTACACATCGAGTAATACCGTAATAAAAGAAAACGAGAATAAAATCCAAAGTGGTGAATTTTACACGTCAGCTAGAACCGCCCCGTGTACAGATATATCACATGTATTTTCGATGACATAACGCGGGATAGGAGGGACTAGACGAAAAGATTGAAGTGAGGAAAGGATCGTATGAAATCTCAATCATTCTCTCTGACTTTCGGAAAGCGAAGAAAGTACGCGCGAAACGAATAGGAGGGTGAAGAGAGGATGGGGTTTGCAAGGGTTGGGAGGCGGACAAAGGGGTGGCTAAAGAGGGAAAAAAGCGTCGAGGTGGAGTCGTTAGTGTCGCGAACGCGAGGATCGACCGCGACGACGTCTTGCTCGGGTAACGATCTTCCACGTCATTCCTATATCAGCGTCGAGCAAAGCGACGTTTGCAGAGAGAAAGGGAGGTTTTACTTTCGCGGGTTTTATAACGGAAGAAAGACGAAGAAGGCAAAATGCATATATATATATATATATGCATATATATATATAAAATGGAGGAGACCATTGTTATGCGAACGGCGAATTTTTCACCCCCCTCGCCCCTTCCTTTCTCTACCACCCCTCTCGACGTAGCAGTTTCAATCTCGAACGCGAGATACACCAGCATCGCGTCAACCAGTCTGGGAAGCGAGTGGACTTGGGGAATATAGAATTTGTCAGGGGTTTGAGGATAGAGAAAGTGAGATTATATACGCGAGATAATATATCCTAGGGAGTAATATAAAGGTATAGGCTGAGGAGAGAGATCGCATTAAAGCCGCAAGAGAACTTCTCGATAGTCAAATTTAATTGCATCCAATTAGGCGATCTCCGCGGACCCCGGTAGCTCTTATATACGTTCCCCGATGTCAAGGAAGAGAAATAATTCGAGCTTTTCTTTTCTGTTTCTCCTTTTTTTTTATTTTTTTTTTACTCGGTCGTGGAGAAAGCTTTTTTTCTGGAAAATTTTTCCGCTCGCGCGTTTGACGGACGGAATTTATATCGTTTCAATCGGAAAATGTTATTTCCGATAATAAAAAAAAAATGTCGAGACAGAATTCTGTTTTATTCGTCGACTTTTATCCGTTACGTTTGAGATATTTAAATTTATTATGGTCTTCGTCGTTGGCATTGAAGAAATTTTTAATCGAATTTAAATCCGACAATTTTCGAGAGTTGTAGTTGTTTTCTTTGTTAAATTTGAACAATAGGAGTTTTCAATTTCTGATGATTGGTTGGTTCGTATACTTAGTTCGGTATCGGTCAACTTGTTATCGACGAAGAGGAGCGACGAGGAAGTAGAAAAAGAGACGGCATGGTTTTCGATGGACGCTCATCGAACGCCGGCGACACGCAACCGATCTGAGGGCACGCTTCGTGCGTTTCGCATTATAAGCGGTTCTCGTTCGCTCGCGCGCCAGATGCTCGTCCCGATGACTCAGTGTACGCGGTAATTTGCGAAACCACTGACTATAATGATCCCTCTCGGCGTTTCACTCTCATTTTCAACTCCCGATTGTCCGCAGGCCAAAATAGACAAGAGTTTATGCGCTTCTCGGCCGATCGGCTGTTGGGAGAGAAAGGACATTTCTTTATGCAAAGAGTTCTCATCAACGACGCAATATTATTTAGTAAAATTGTGTACAACGAATTTATAGGAAACCTAATATTGTGAAATTTTGTTTAGAATTCACGTGCTATTGGAAAAAAATGAGTTTCATTTCAAGCGACTGCACTGCTTATCCGCTTTGGTTTGCTGCAGTGCAAGATAAGAATATATTTTACAGATTTTACAAACGTAAAAAAGTGTTTTATTTTTCTATGTTATCGTCAAGGTCAGATGCGCTGCGTGACAGGCCTCCGGGAACTTCGTTTTTTTTCGTTTGACCGTTTTCGCCGTAAACGAGTTTCGCCTCAAAGCGTTTTGCAAAATGCAATTGGTAATAGCCAATCGGCGAATGCCACATTTTTCTCAATATCGAATGGGAATACGACGTGTGATTGTAAGAGTCGTGGTGGCGAGTATCCGCGCGCCATATGAAAATCTAATTTTCACTACGTCGCATCGTTCGTTCTTAAAGTTGTCAGTGCATCAGAGTTAAATACATTTGAAGGTAATCGAAGCTTTCTATCATCGCTAGTGTATGAACGAAGTGAAGACCCGAATTGTGATACAGATGTCAACATTTTTATGCCTATATTAAATCAGATTTCCATCAACATGGAGCGAAACACATCATTTCGTATTTCCGTCGTCGTGTTTATCGTAATACTGAAGGTAACACGAAACTTTGATTACTGTAAGAAATATATCACTCTATATTTTCTGGTCTCGAAAACGACGGAGTTACGATACTGAACTTCTTTTCTTTGCGCATATACGATTAAATCTATCCAAAAGTGTGCCACTAAAAATTATCGCTTTTATTGGCCCAATTAGCAATCAGAAATGCAAAAGGATTTAGTGTCTTACATAACTCGATCCGTTTTAAAGTTAGAAATATATTTTTTGTTACATTTGACATGATTTCGCCTACAATCTGGCGCAAGAAAAATAATAAATTCTCATTTAAAATTCCGATCGTTATCTTAACGCGATCCTACTATCGTTACTACGAAGGAAAAAGATCTCGACTTAACTTTTTGTCGTATCAATTTGATTGATCTATTTTCATCAATAAGTTAAAATGAGATACCATATATATGAACGGAATATCACATGTAGTAATTGGATATCCAAAGAACGCATAAAAACTAATTTTTTTTCCCCTTACTCCTATTTCTATAGATGCAAGAAATATACACATTGAAGACTAGGGATCTGCAATGCAAACTACAGGGATATGACACCGCGTGTATCGTAACACAATTTTAAACAATCATTTCTCTTAAATACGCTAATACATACTTAGGGGCTCTAAGGTTCTCAAATAATTCGGCTTTTTGCCGATTGTTGTTTAAACAGGACAATACCCATTCGTGCACAGACTTAATATTCGGTCGGTTAATATCAGACACGTATTATGTGGCACATACAATAAAGTTTGCTGTTGAGGAGGGAACAGAATGCGGCGAATACAGAGTAAGTATCGGGTATTAAGCCCAATCTTGCAACAATTGTCAAGAAAATATCGTGATTTTAATCATCCCACCTAATTAGTAAACAATTATTTACAAAACTTTGTACTAATGTTCCAGTGGTGCAAGCAAAAGAACTGTGTCCCTGTTAATCTGCCGATGCCTGCATATGAAGGTTGTGAAAATGTCAACGAGTGCAGATCGGTAAGGAAATCATTGTATAAAGTTGTACGTAGCCAACGATCGTTTCATAAGTACATAGATAATATGCAGGAAAATGTTTGATCTTACATATGCTCTCAGTTTTCGAGCCTTTCCATTCATGAATTAAAATGAGTCCAACATTTACAGGCAAATTAAATTTTGTCATCGCTTTAATTCCATAGGCACAACCAATCGTAGTAGCATGAACTCGGAGCGATCAATGCATACGCCATAAATACGAGGGTGCTTGTACGGTAAGATTGTTTTTAACAATCACTTTACTCGCAAAAGGGAAGGCATCGTTGGGGTTATCAAATTTTTTATAAACTTGACATCTAACAGATTATACTTTAAACAGGAACAGTCAACGGTATGCAGCGTTTTATACTGCGCTGCACAAACGCGTCTGGGCCGTGTGCGTGTCAAAATAGTACCTCGCTGGGGCGTTGATATGGGAACGAAATGTGGCGAAAATAAAGTAAGCATCATTGATACTTGCAAATATCCGAAAATGGATTACCTACGTCAACTTGCAACACCTAATATTGCCATGTGGTGATCATGCTGTTGATCATCCAATGTAACTTCCAAACATTTATTTACGGCGCGATGCATTCGTGTTCCAGATTTGCATAAATATGCGGTGCGTCGAGTTAGGCGTAGTTACTGAGTTTTCATGTATAGCGGTATGGAAAATTTCATAGAATATTATACGTAGATTAGGAATTGTCTTGTAATCTGTATGGTGACTCTAGAATGTCTTTGTTTAACGTAAGGTATGGGCATATCCACATGGAAGGCTTAGAGCACTAAAGTATATAAACAAGATTCAAGAGTTCTCTGGGAGCCATCGCCGATTTCGTTTAAATTCTTAAATTAAAATTAGATTTAAATACGACAATTTTGTGCGGTTTGCCATGATAAATTTTTTAAGCCATTTTGGCGTACTGCTAAAAATCATTTATTTTATCACTTTGTTACTGCTCAACTATTACTGCTTACGGGTAGACTTCGTCATACGCCGTACGAACAGTTGGAATGATTTAAATCACAAACATCGGGATAATTCTAAGGTATACGAATATATTTCTCGTAAATATAATATTTTAAAGCTCGGCTCTTATTTTGGAACTATGTTTTCAGCAGTTCAGAGAATTTGGGTCTGCGATATACACAAAATATTAAAATTAAAACTAAATGCGAAATATTTACTGCAAAACTCTTGACCGTTACCCATAATTATAGCGTCGGCCCCGTACCAGTAATTGAAAATGTTTAGAAAAACATAGGGATATACGTACCGATTCGGGTCATATCGTCATTATATTTTGTAGGGACATTATATGTCAATAATTTGATTAATGTTCAAACATATTTTTCCATAGCCCGCAGGATCCGGTATCGACCTCCCAGTGAAAACACGAGATGAACAATGCAAAATGCATGGATTCGATGTGGCGTGTAATGTGAGGATACTTATGTTCGAATGCATTATCTAATATGATTTTCATCAAAATCGTTCTAAAACAAAGACTTAAATACACTTTAGGTCCGCGAAAGAACTCCACATGCTGAATGCCGTTCCTTACGGTGCGGTTATGAAACAATTCCTGGACATTATGTACTAGAAAGTACCAATCGACATGGTCGGACTCGTAAAATATTTGCTACAGATGGAACAAGGTGCGGTGATAATCAGGCAAGTATTTACCTTATGTAAAATAACATGACATCGATATTTTTCCTTGATCTTCTAATTTCCTAAATAAACCCATGAAATCTTGCGCACCGCAAACTAGACTAATTTGTGTTAGGGCTAAAATTATAAGCTAGCTCGTAAAAAGTGAATGTCGTGTATCAATGTTCCAGATATGCAAGAAAAGTAAATGCGTGAACGCGACACATGACATGATTTTGTACACCGGTGAAGAAACAGGGAAGACCTGCCTTAAACCGAAAAAATCACATATTGCAATATGCCATTAATCATTCGATTCAAATCCTGAGATGCTTTTACTTAAAATCCGGATATGCATAATCGCTACTGTATAAGATGATTGACGAAGAACGAGCATATACTATTTTTGGAAATTCGTACAGATTGTAGACGAATATTCCAATAATCCTTATATCATGTCATAATGTCAATGATATACGAGTATTACAGGCTTCAGCATAAGGCTTCAGCTCCATTCAGCATATTCGGCCACCCTTGTGGCTTCATGTTTTATCAATTATGTTATGATAATCATATTTTAAAAATGAGTATCGACTCGACGTTTATAAACTTTTTTATAATTTATTTTTCGGTCTAAGTTACATATAAATTGTCGTACCGTGATCCTCTTGCGGCTTTTTGCGCTGCCGTTTTGATTCTCTTTATGCAATTGGCCTCTAAGAAGTTCGTAATAAGTCCATATTTAACATTTCAATTCAATAAATCAAACGTATCAATACTATTGAAAAAGAAAAAGGAAACTGACGAATTAACATTCATAAAATAATTAAACATTCAATTGTTTTTCTTCAAATATGTATTATAAATCATGTAAATAAAATTAAAGTAATTAATGGAGGAAAAATTGCACCTGAAATAAAATTATCAATCCCAAAACACCGAATATTCTTCGTTCATATTTGTATTTTTATTTTGGTTTTTTCTCCCTTCTCATCCTCTACCATCTCACATTCCGGCGTAATAATATGAACCTAGAGAGAACCGGTGATTTTAGGAATTCCACTATTCAACCTTCGTCCGGGATTACAACAAAACCCAACCGGTGAATTATTTTCTCGAGTTGGCGAGAGGTAGGTCAGGATACTGCGGTAGTTTTCGGTCGAAAGGGGGCGAATTGAGAAGAAGAGAAAGAAAGGGAAAAAAAAACGAAACGAGACTCTTTTTGGTACATATATGCGGAAGCTGTCAAGCGCAATCAACGTCAAGATTTTCGTGGCTCGTTAAGCAAAAAACCTCTCCTCGCTTTTCCAGTCTCGCCCTCGTTCGATCGCTCGAAAATCACGTAAAACTCGACATTTCGTACAGTCGAAAGCTATAAAAAAAGAACGAAAAAAAATAACGAACCACCTCGTGTACCGGTTTGATTCAAATCCTTCGATCCAATTTTTTTTAATATTTTTTTTCTGTCCGGTTGCCCCCTTTTTGCATTTTTTTCGACCTATGCGCGTTCGCATTGTGGCGAAATGTGGGCTTCTCCTTCCCGCGTGCATAGGTAACGCAACACCGTTTTTTTTTCTTCTCCCGAGACAAGTGTCAAATTACTCCAGAAATCACAAGATTGCGCAATACGCATTTTCCGATTAAAATAATTTAAAAAAAAACAAGCATTTTTTTATAAACATTTTTCGTGTGATTCCGGGAAAAAAACAATTCTCGTCAACATCAATGTCGCTATTGGAAATTTGACGGAAAAACGTTCGTTTCGCAATTCACACGTCAATCTGTGCCAATGTTAAAAAAAGAAAGCAAAGAGAAAAAACGAAATAAAAGTTTGAACATTTTTGTATTCCACCGATAAGAATCACTGGGAATGAAATTGGCACGATCGATTATTACGTACGAAGAAGAAGGAATACGAGAGAAAAAGAAGAAAAAATAGCGGACCGAGCCACCGTGTAGTGCGGGGGCGAGGCCTCGTGTTACAACGAAAGCCTTCGACCGTTCTCGTCTTACTTTTGGAATCAGCGTGAATCCCAAATGGTGGAAAAGTATGAGCGAGAGGATTTGCGAAGAAATTCAAAACCCGTGGGTGACGTAACAATGCGCGTCGAGTGTCTCGCCGTGATTTCTTACGAGCCTTTATTACGTATTTATATTTGTATGTGTTCGTGTCAGTTGCTCAAGCTGGACTACAGACGCATACACACACACGTAGATATATCCAGGATCGACAGAAGTGCAGGAACTCCTTCCGCCCACAATGCGCGTCGATCCTTTATCGCGTCCTGAAATCTGTGAGAAAAAAAAAATTCTCTCCTTTCACTTCGTCTTGCCTCTTCTTCTCTGCCAAGTTCCCCATGGACTTGCGTAAAAACTACGAGAATCTATCCCGAGCTTAAAAACGAACGAGCCCGGTATCGCCTCTCTCGGACCGAGGAACGCGCACACGAGCTCGAAAACTCTTCCCGTAACACAGAGAGCCGCGGGATAGAATTTTAGACCACTTTTTTTCGTCAAAGAATCTACCGAGAAGAGGCTTTGTCTAGACCGTAGAATAGAACGGACTTTGAAGAAAAAGAAGAAAAAAATCAATCTTAACAATGAGTCGAACTAGACGTAGGAGAATGGTCCGATCGGAGGTCCACTTCCCGAAAAAATCCGGAGGGGATATCTAGCCGTTGCATGACCAAGGTCGAACACTCGGTCGCACGTTTCCAATTTTACAATTATCTTCTCGAAATATCGTAACAATCCTATCCATAAAATTTCCAAAATTCCTCCAAAGATGCTAATTTTGTTCTGTTTTCAAAAATCAAGCGACGAAAAACAACACAAAGATCAATAATCGATTTTATAATTTTTCCTTGTTCTCGACATAGCGCACGGATACCGGAAGCTACGTTCTTCAAGCTCTCTTCCTAGGCGAACGAGGGTGAATAGTATGTTACTACTCCGTATATTGCACTTCAACGTTGAAAAGGACGGATTATCATGAAATCCATAAAGGAACGTATACTCGAGTGCGTGTTTCTCACGCCAATGCGCAGTATCGTTTTCCCGAGTGCAATTCTGCGTAATGGGATAGCACGTATATATTTATTTTCATCCGTTGTACATATACGTATGTGTCTATAGTATGTTTACTATCGAATGCATCATGTACATACATTCATGCGTGTGTGTATGCGAGTACGTGTATGTTCGCGTTTGTGTACAGAGGGGTCGCGTGCTTCCCGCAATTATCGATGAACCCGCGATCGCCGCACCCTGAACACCGAGTGTTTCCACAGTTTTTCCCTATATCGTCTCTACACACAAGCAAGTCCCATTGCCATTCGTGCGAGTTTCCTACATTCGATTGTACCATTGGCATCGCGTGTATTCCGATTGTACAAGGTATTCGTGAACTGCTGTTACCGATAGCGGTGACTCACGGTGAGAAAAACGTTGGATAGGCCGATGCGTGAATAGAACGAAGGGTTCGATATTAAATCCACCTTAGAACGGATCTGTTATTTATATTTCCATTGCTTTTATTCTTGGGACTCTCTCTCTCTCTCTCTCTCTCTCTTGGGATTTTCTCGAAATTTTGTTACATCCGTAATCGCTATTTTGTTAATTTGAGATAATCGAAATTTCAACTTTTAGTGGTGTGTACCACTAAATGGCATTTTTGATGGAAAATGTGGAGTGGTGTTTTGTTGGGAATCGTGCGGGGTTGAAAGGACTCGACAATTTTCTGTTACTCAAAGCTCTGGGATATATGGACCGTCGCCCATAGGTCGAGCGAGAAACTATGGAGACACTTGTTATATTTCCATCCTTTATCCTAAACTAACCGTCACCCTGTTATTTTGCTCTAGTCTTGCATATTATCGTTGCGAAGAAGTATACGGTACATCACAATGACGGCATTACGATCTGTTTGCTACAAACAGCTCCATTTCCCTCGGCAGATTAAAGGATTAAGGTGTAAGGGAATACACGCCTGGCTG
>JAPYZT010003757.1:0-11709 GCA_030522965.1 Tryphoninae sp. A BG-2022a | reverse complement strand
TCTCTCTCTCTCTCTCTCTCCCTCTGCGTTGAGTCCTCGTCCACGCTTTGTCTGTATTTTGGAGCGAAGAGACCGGCAGGAGAACTGAACGTACGGTAAGAGATACGAAACTGTGGCGGAATGTGGAAGCAAAAATCGTAGCTACCGCAAATGGATAGTGAAAGAGAGAGAGAGAGAGAGCGAGAGAAAGAGAGAGGGGCAAAGATTTTCAAAGAAACACCACGCTGCGTGTTCCCCAAACACGGCGGGATCCTGAAGAAAGGTTTTGGTAACACTATCCCACCTTCGCATAAGGAGATCATCGGCAACGTATAAAGCCCTCCAAAAAAGAGCGAGAGAGACAGAGAAGAAAGTGAGAAAGGATCTTCTAAATTTCTTCTCACTCCTTCCAATGATATTTTCCCTTTTACATTTCAGGAGGAGGGAACGGTGGAAGGGGGTTAATGCCGGTAAGAAAAACTCAACGAAGCCTGACGATGTTGATGATGATCGTTCCCCCGTTGCTGTAATACCCCAAACAGCCCAATGAGTCTGGAAAACATGCAACCGATGGGATGTCCGATGCTCCAGTAGCTCCGTAACTACCGAAGGGATTGCGCACCGTCGCGTTTTCCTTCACCGTTTCTCCTCTCGTCCTTTCGCTAATGCCCTCTTACTGTCATCGTAATACAGGCCTTCGAGAACCCTCCAGTGACACAGTTAGAAGAAGAAGGGATACCACCGTAGACACAAACTTGTAAAACGCGATCACCACGTTGAATCGAAGTAATTTCCGCGACCGTAAACGCACCACCGCCATCTTTTTCGTCGCGCCGGGACATCGGTCGACGTACCATTTTCTCATTGTTGGCAACGATATACTGGAGTGTAAAATAGGATTTTTGGATCATGGTGGTTGTAACGGGGAAAGGAAAGGGGCGGCTTAGAAATGTACCACTACGCTCCAGTGATCGCGGTTTCTTTCCTGGCGTAAAGAAGTGTGCGGGGGTGGATATCTCGCAATATTTTTCAAGATACTTTCCGCACTCTTGCGCGACCAGACAACAACAACTTTCTATTCTTTTTTGCAACTTTTGAACCAATTGCTATATATCTGAAAAAAAATTAAGGTAAAATACACATTCTATTTTGCGACTCGCCCCTCAGGAAAGTTAAAATTTCAAGAAACTTGTCTACCATTCGGACGTTTCAAGTTTGCCCGATCAAAGTTTCTAGTCATTTCGGTGGACCGACTTATTTTTGGGTACAACGAGGGAAAAAATGATTTTTTTTAAATTTCCTCTGGGACATCAATGTATTGTTTTCACCCTGATCAGTAATTCCACACTTCCCTCGGGGACTCGTGGAAGTAACGATTTACATCTATCGCGTTGGCTGGATAAATTTCGTTGACACGTACTTCCGTCAGAACGCACACGTCTGTCTCGCTTTGGCTTCTTTTCTTTACGTTTTTCATTTTTCTCGAAGGAAAAGATTCCTTCGAATTCTTTCGCGTCGAGTCGAGAGTTTCTCCAACTTGTGGGCGAACGTAACGAGGAAGCGTTTTTTTTCCGCTCGAACCACACGCGACAGGGAACTGAAAATAATACATGAAAAAAGAAAAAAGAAAAGAGAGAAAGCAGGAGGCTGATGAGGAAAATTGAGGGGTTGGGCTTGATTTCTCCGGCTGCGAGAGCTGAGCAAATACGCCGTGACTGCGTGTATAATAGTGCGCACCACGAACAGACAAAAAAAAGTCCGGAGTTCGGTTAAAAATATGTAAAACCGTAGCTCCGCTTCTTCTCCCTCTCAACCCCCCTCCCCCTCCCCATTTTTCCCCTAAACTGACATTTCGCTTTTTTCTCTTAATTTTTTTTGCCTCGAGAGCGAGATCGCATCCACGTGGGCACGATTGGGGGAAACAATGCGTGGGGCACGCGTTGTGTACGTGTACGACGCGCGCGCTACACGTCATTGAGAAATAGAGCCTTCTCCAAACGAGGGAGTTGAACGCATCGTATTCTTTTTCGTTTTTTTCACATTTCGACATTGAGGATCTGTCTGATCGCCCGATGTCGGTTCGCCATGTTGCAGCATGCCTGAGGCTCGTTCTTCCCATACGAGTGTATTTCAAGAGAGACATAAGTTTTGGAAATCGTTATCCGATACTAATTATGCCACGAATTTTCTTGTTGTACAAGGAGAACTGGAAAACATTTTTCGTCATAGTTCATGTACGACCAACTACGAAATTCCGTAAAATACTTTTTCCATCTTTATCGAAAATAATGGAAATTTTATTAAATTAGCTCGATTTAAATTAAAATAAATAAAAATTATTTAAATTTGATGAAAATTCAAAATAATTAATCAACGTTATATTAAATTTCTTTTTCTAGATTTTCTATATTTTGTTATATAATGGCTGATAGCGTAGGGGTGGAAAAAGGGGGATGATAATGGCGTCGTCAGCCACGATCGTGTAAACGTTACATTAATAATAATAAACGCAATTCCACGTGGATTAACGCTTACACCGTTACGATCAAAAAGTCACCCCATGCCCATTATTATTGTTCTCGGGGATGCAACAAAATTCACCACACCCTCCTCGAATCTGGCTTGACCGGATCTCGGAGTCCGGTACATCGAGTCCCTTTTCTCCTACTGGCCAACATACTTTCAGGTTCCCGGGGTGTACGTTCGCAGCTGTTTAAACCCTTGACCTCAGCGACGGCGCACGATCCAAACGATATTCACAATAAAAATGAAGGGAACAATGCGTCGTGTCCCGAGCGTGGTCCAGTGAGAAATGTCCCTCTGCGACGCGTTATGTCAACGCGTAACCCTCCTGGTTCGAGAAAAAAGAAAGAAAAACGGTAGAAAAAAGGGAGAAAACGTTACGGTTTACAGTCAAGGGTAGTCTGTTCCACTGACCAGCCGGACTTTCCTCAATATCTCTCTCCCTCTATCTATCTATCTTTCCCTCGAGCCATTTTTCGAACCAAGAATTACGCCACGAGCGATTAGCCCACTGACCATTGTTAACTCCCTCCCTTTTTAGCCAACGGCGACATAAAAACGACAGCCTTAAAATCGATCGCAGATGTCACGTACGATGATCATGTCGTTTAAAAAAACAGACAGTTTTCTTTTTTCAAGACAAAGTATATCGAGCAGCTGTAAACAAATCAAGAAATTAAAGGACAAAAATTACAAACCACCCTTCGTAACGCGTCACATCTCGTTTCCTCGCGTAAAGTAGACGCGCCGCGAATATTTTTTTGAGCGAATAAGAGAACGTAAAATTTGAAACCGAAAAGGTAAGTAAAACAGGAACTTGAGAGACAAACAACTCTCTGGAAGAAAATGTCTTTCGTTTGCGTAAGAAAAAAAAAAGATTATATAGATAAAGGCTGTTTGGCACGGAAGTTAAATGGAAGATGTTTCGGATAAGATCGGTGGGCGTTTTCAGCGTAATTATCTCTGTTGTTTTTTCATTAAACTTCTATCAAACTCATCCGGTGGGGTGGCAGAGCTTGGTATCCCCGCGATAAAACGTTCGGCTGGCTAAGACGGGAATCAGCGAGCGTTTTGCAAAGAGGAAGCGAGCACTCCGCGAGCTTCGTTTCGCGTATCTAAACAGAGAGGGGTGAGTGGGGGAGAGGGTAGGAGGGTGGAGATGAGAGACTGGTACAAAGATAGAAGGCAGCAAAGAATTGAGCAAAGAGAGGGTCGTCGCTATTCGGTGGTGGAAAGTGGTCGATCCGCGTTACAACCCCGAACGTTTTTTCTTTCATTTTCTTACCAACCCCGACATCGCTTTCTCAAACGTATACGCGTTCCTTTTTCCTCCCCCTCATGCTCCATCTCCAGCTACGTCAGCGACGCTCTCTCTAATTTATTTCTCAATTTATACGGGAGTTATCTTAATGAAGATTTTTAATTACTTTTCACGTTGGAAATAAGCGGTCGGGTGTGGATTCTTATATTTCTTCAATTTCGAAAAAGCAACCGGCGTCACCAAGACAGTACCCCGTTATTAATTCGCTGATTAAGACAAAACTTTGATTTGATTATAACGACATTTGCTCGCATCGAGACAAATTTTAATTTGCAAATTTGTATGAATCGCACGCGATTTGAATAATTAAGTTTTTGTTTTTTTATTAAAATGCAATTGATTCAATCTAAATTGATTTTTTTACTTTGCGTCGATAAATGGTAGACGAATCGGTGGAATAAACACGCATTGTTAAAAAATGTAAGATTCGAGCACGCGACGGATGATCGACCGGAGGTTTTTTTCATTCGTCTTGCCCCCTCCCCCTCCCCCTGCATTTTTATAGCCCTCAGCACTATAAATCTCTGATTTATACCTGCGCGCGTCCATTACCCGAGCACACGCGCCCTCGATTCTTTTTCGCTGGCTACCACGAATCCATCCGAAGCGTCCAAAGACGCGGCTCGAGCTCGAGATCGAAAAAAACTCATGGCTTAAAAAAAACTACCCTCCGAGGGTGTTCGGCCTAGAGATAGATCCACGAAGGCCTTTTTTATCCAGAAGGTGAGCGCGCGTGCCATCGCACGTGTGCTCCAGCACGGTTTATCATCTCATTGGATCGACTTTTGATCTCTACCCAGCCCGCTCGGGATAGTAAAAGATAATACTTTGTTTCAATATAAAACATCTTACAATTTTAAAGAAATAAATAAAATCTTATTTTTCACCTAACTTTTAGTTTTTTGTTTTTTTTCATTCTTTTTATAGTTTTTTTTCGATGTTATTTTATGTTTCGATCGCTATTTTCTTAACGAACCAGACGAGGTGTATCGATCGACTGACGAATTTGAAAGTTCAACGACCTCACGGTGATTTGCATTTTTTTTTTCTCCGATGGCTCGTATTACGACTCTCCTCTAATCTAGGATAACCCAACGAATAGAGACTTTTACCGAATCCTTAGAAATTATTTTCCTCGCAGCACCCATGACACTTTGACGAGAGTCGTTTTCACTTCCTAGATGTCGACGTCAATGTCGGCGCGATACCTTAAACGTGAGATGCACAATTAGGCCACGGGCTTCGTCGTCTCGCACTACGAATTCTCCTCCCTCTCGTCACTCTTATCCAATTTAGACAACGTGAACACGTTACTACCACGTGAAAGAAATTCTATCCAGTAATCGCATACCGATCTTTGCTTGACAACAGGATTGAAAAATAATAATTGTCAATCGATATATTAACAATTTTTACAAGAATTTTCTAACCAAGACGTATCGTGCAAGGTTCGCGCAACGAGGAATAAATATCGTAAGATTTCTCGTCGAGGAAGCAAATAGAGTCGACCAACGTTACCGAAGAGTCGAGGGTTGATTCGATTACGACAGGGGAAAGAAAAAAAAATATATATTTCAGAGATAATATGGGCTATCCAAGGTACCCTCTGTCGGGCTCAGGGTTGAACGTGAAAGTTCATCACAAAAACTTTGACCTTTAAAGTTATCCCCGGGCAGAAAAGAGTGAGAACAGGGGTAGGAAAGAAAATGCGAGTTTCCCTGCCTGCTGAGCTAATGAAAGCTCTCCTGGTCACACCGGCGTGTCTCGACGAGAGCGAGAGGGACAGAGAGGCAGAGAGAGAGAGAGAGAGAGAGAGAGAGAGAGAGAAAGAGGGAGAATAAGAGAGCTTCGCCGAGGAGCAGAAGCTCTCGAGGGGTAGTTAATACCACTTCTACGCGGATATTTTTGCGCAACCGCGTAAACTTTTTTTTCTCATCATCCCCAAGACTGCCAAGCTACAAAAATAATTCACTTATTATTAATGACTCGTGAAATCTGACGGCAGCTTATTGAAATCATATTTCGCTCGGTGAATTTCAACTCGTAGCTTCTTCGCCGAGAAAAACTTGTCTCTGTGTTGAAGGAATATTTATAAAAATCAACGACCAAATGAAACAAAAAATAGAAAAATTTCGTACTCGTAGCAGAAAAAAAGGGAATTTTCAATGCGGTTTCAACGATGAACTTGCTCAAAAAAAGAAAATACTTGTATAAATGCTATGGCGTTAAATAAGAAATGGCTGAATGAGGGAAGTTATAGCGATTGACCGAGCGACGAGCTACGGAAGATTGGTAAGAAAGGATAAAGTCCGTTTCCAGGGCAACCGCACCCCTAAAAACACCACGGAGCATCCGGCCTTCCGCTCTTCTGTCTCTGTTATATACCGCGGTGTCCATGGTTTCTCAAGTTGTCCGAACAAACTCGAAACGGGCCGTGGAGCACAACGTTCAAAGCGTTCAAAGAGGGTTGCGTTTAGTGGCGTTGAGGAGGGGAGTAGGGGTAGGAGAGGGTGGGGGATAAAAGTAGGCGGGAGATGAAGGGAGCTGAGTGAAAAAAAATTAGACATCGCACACGTACTATAACGCGTGAATTATACACAAGAGGGAAACTACCACCCTTCGAGTGATCATCGTAGAAAATAAATTGAGAACGATCGCTCCCCCCAAAAAAAAGAAACATCAAAAAATTCTCGAAGCATCTATAATTTTACCACAACGATCGTTAATCGTTACTCGTTCGTAGTGTCGGTACAGTCGCACGGTTCGCACGTTTTCTCAACACCCCCTCCCCCTCTTCCTCTTTCTCTCTATGCACCAGCGAAATTGTGCGTTCTTCGTAGAAAATCTTCTATGATGCGGATTCGAATCGATACGGTGCACCCTTCACAATAGCGAAAGAAATCCCAGGATCGGGGTTTCGCTTGGTTGCATCACGAATTTTTTTCGGGGGGCCCTGCGGACTTTAATGTGCCCCCGCGATATTTCATACACGGATACGACCTAATATTCGTGAAAAAGAAGACGAAGGTCCTGAGATCTCTTGGACGCGTTATACGTACGAGATGGACCACAGCCGGTCGCCAGGGATCGTGAACGTCGCCGGGGCGTTCGGCCTTTCACAATGGCCGATCGTTATGCGTATTCAAAGTGGCTTTACCTGAACAGGGTGCAACCGGAGGCTTCCATTGTAGGGTTGACAAGGCGCGGCTTCCGAGAAATCCCTTTTGCGATTGTGCAAGCGAGAGCTTTTTGCCGTAACACTTGGCACCTTAGGAACTTCGAGCACGTGCAACTGGGCAACGAAAAGAGTGAGAAAGAGATCGGCACACATGAGAACGAGATTCGTTTTATTCGTACTTTCCTACCGAGCATACACGAAGGTTATCATTGTTTTCTCTTTTATTTTTCTCGAAGCTACTTTCTTTTCAATCATGCGCCCATCAACTGTCTTCGTACTGGACGGTTAATGGAAAATACCATTTTATACGGAACGATTCTTCAAGGATGATCCCCACATTTCTTCGCGTCTTCTGATGTAAAGAAGTTTGATCCAAGAATTCCATTTTCTCGACTAGAGCCAACTATCGTTAGGTTTACCAACCATCCAACATGACATCGAGGCTTTTACTTCACCCGCGGTGTCTTGAATGCTCATCCGGGATATCCAGAGAGGCTTGCACACATATGACAATCCTCGATGACCGATGACGTTACACCAGCATCCCTCGGCCACCACCGATCCCTCCATCTTTCTCATATACGTATCAACTTCCTATACGTAACCGTTGTGACGTCTGTCTCGGAACTTTTGTTTGTTTCACGAGTCCGTCTCCATCGATCAAAGGGGCACTAAGGGTGTTCATGGGGTGGCTCGAGTCCAGGAAAGACTTTGAGACGCGCTGCGATTGTCTTCGTAGTCTTTCGAGTGGTAAAAGCTTCGGATTCGTGCATGTATAAGTCCGACGTAGGCCCAAAACGAGGGGATGAAAGAAAGATCCACCCCCGTGAACAGTTGATAATTTCTTCGACCTTACCACCGGCCTAGATAACCCTGGGACGATCGTAGCGCGAACATTTTTTAAAGTACACTCTCCGCTACAGGAATAACTACACCAAAAACATTTCGCCCCAAGCTAAGGGAGAATACAGCAAAAAAAAGAAGAAAAAAGGACGTAGAGAGAAAATAAAGAGCGAGAGAGCCGAGAAAGAAGCGTATCGCAAAAGGGCGGGAAACAAGTTTTAATGGCTTCGCGAAGAAGTTTTGCCGTATACCGCGAAGAGCCGCGAGAACCGGCTAAAAGTGGTCGGCTATGAGAGGGGGGTTAAGATCGGACTCAAACTTTTGGGGTCCACCATGTTCTTTTCTTTCCTTCTCTATGTCTCTATGTGCGAGGCTTTTCTTTTCCTTTTTTTTTCTTCGTTACTTTATTTCTTTCCACCCCATAGCCATCCACCCCCGTAAGCCCGCAGCCTCCCTCGAGCAATGAGCGCGTACGCACGAAAATCGTGCCCTTTATTCGTACGATCGAAGCAAGGCTGCGTTTTTTGGGGTTGAAGCTGAAAAACTGTCGCTGATGGCGTTCCATGCTTTTTGAGGGGGTTGCCTGCCAGTGGCCGTTGCTGCTGGTCCGTTCGTTCGCCTCGTCGTTGCAAGAACGATTTATTGATCAGCCAAAGTCCGAAGCTCGTGCCGACCAATGGCATTACATGGGGTTGGTCATCGAGGGTTGTTGCACGAGTCGACGACGAGGCGACGGGACGAGTTTCTAGCAGAGTTTTCTCTTACGCCCAGCGCTCGACACACGGTTAGATAGAACCCTCCGGCGCAACTAGAGAACCTCACTCTGGCAAAAAAAGGGGGTTGAGCCCTTAAGGTTATAGGGTTGCCGCGCGGCTGTGCGTCGATGTGCGCGCCTCGACCCCAACGACGTGTCCGAACGGACGAACGGGGAAGAGATCCGTAGCTTATCTCGTTCTCGGAAATTATGGTGGAACGATGAAGGGTGACCAGGGAGCATGTAGCCCCTTGCTGCCTTTCGCACGAGCGGCCATCTTGCCCTCGTCTCTATTCAGCCGGCATTTTTTTTCGATCGTATACACGCAGAATCAAATATCCAAGAAAAATCTTACAACCATTCGTTTTATAAAACATTGTTCTTGAAATTTATCGGTAAAATTCTTTCCTAAAACGACACTTTTATCACGTCCACCCTCTTCATCGCTTTCTTTTTATCTTCGTATTTTTTAAAAAATGCCGACACCGTCGTCTTTCAGCGTACTCTCGTCGTGAAATAATGAAACAACAGAGACGGAGGTCCGAGAGGGTGATGGAAAAAAAAAATCTCTCCATCGAGAGAATAAAGCACCTGGCCACCCTGATACGCTGATAGATATATTCTCTTTCGCCTCGTCCCCTTTTTCATCCTCTGTACCTTTCTCTCGACGAGAGTCTCGTCCGTTCCATATCTCGTTCCTTCGTTTTTCGTGAACCACCGCTCTCGTCCCGTTCTCTTCCTGAGGGACTGTGCTTTTAAGCCAAAAACCGCCGGCGTATCCAAGAATTAATTATTCAGAGGCGAGAGAGCAGCACAGCAGGCACAACCAACCTTTTCAGATAGAGGACCCCCTCGACTCTCTACCACCCCTCCTTTTTTATTCCCTACCAGAGTCGCGAATCAGCACTTGCTTTCAGCCCTTCCACCTTTCTCACCCTTGCGTATGCCCTCGAAATTTTCCTTCTCAGCCTCGTACCTCATCTTGGCGACCTTTTTTTGTCTTCGTCTATGTACTTGGGTATAGATGTATATATATATTTGAAGAGAGAGAAAGAGAGAGGGCGAACAGCGCCAACGAGCGATATAATTACGCTCCGTGCCAGCATCAAGTATTTATTCTTTCATTACTCTCCGTGTGCCGCCCTTGTACCAGTATGCAAAGTATCGTATAATACGTATATACATATAATATTATATTAGTGTATCGCGTCGTCCGCGCGACGCTGAAGAAGGGACAAGTTAAAGCGATGTCATCAAGCTTCCGCGAATTTTTTCCTCGCGGCTGGCTTTTCTTTTTTCTTCACGGGGGTGGCCAACACTCTCCGAAGCTTTATTGGTTTGAAAAGTTCGTTCGGATGGCCCGAGGGAGAGAGACGAGCGAGACCACAGGGTTGGAAAAGCCGCACTTTTTTTTTGTACGCGCCAAACGAGGGGTTGTGCGAGGCAAACTGGTAACTCATTAATCTTAATTTTTTTTTCTTTTTCGTACAATGTATAGCACACTCTTATTACCACTCGAGAACTTGAAGCAATTTAGTAGCGTCGGATACGCGAAATTGTGAGATTAAAATTGATCGAGATGAGAGATAAGAAAAATAAAGGGTTGAAGGGTGAATTTTAGGGGTTGTAGTTTGACGTAGCATCGTGAATCGTGGTTGCGTTTATCTGCCACGCCCAGAAAGCCGACGATTGCTCAGTTCGAGAACTTCCAATGGACAGCTGGTAACCAACGGGTGAAGTGATCCGGGCAATCCGTGTAAGAATACGTGTAGGAAGGGAGAGGAAGGGTTGATCTAAAAAGTCCCCTCGTTCGCTTAAGCGTAGGCAGGGCCCACGGGATATATATACGGTTTTTGTTGCAGTGGAAGGGTTACCCTACGGTTTTTCGACGGGCGAGCAGGGATTGGAGACACCCTTTAATAAAAATGGCGACCTTTAATAGACATAGGGGGGGGGGGGGTCAAATTTGATTTTATTAAAAAAAAACTTTGTAGAGTGGTTACGCTATGGGAAATTTATCGCTGATGAAGAATCTGACGTTATTTTGTCCAGTATCTCAAAAACTGTAGGAAAAAATCGCAAAAACCGGGAAATAACAATTTACCTACTTAAGATCCGTAAAATGTCAAAAACCACAAACGAAACCACGATTTTCGTGTTGTACGCAAAAATTGTGATTGACTTTGGTACTTAGAGGTTGAGGAAGGGTTAAAATTGACCGGAATGCAATATGGCCAATTTCTATAAATATCGCGAAACATCGAAAACTCAACTTTTCCACTGACTGTATCTTCATTCTCGTTTGTCGGATAGAAAATTATAGGAATTACTTTTTGTAGAGCTCTTCGAGCCCTCGACAATGAACCAAGAATCATCCGGATAGCTCAATTTTTGTGGCCGTGGCGATTCTTCAAATATTGCGATTTTTGGGACCCATAGGAGGTGACCTCCAAAAAAACGCGTGAGCGATGAGGTCAAATTTTGTTTTGCTCCAAAACCCCTTTATTTCATCATATTCGTATTATGCGGGAAATTTCCGATTCCGAAATGACGCTACAAAATATTTTCGAACGAAAAAGAAAATTCTCCTTCCCAGACTCCCCGAAGTCGCCAAAGTAAATCGCGAATGTCGACTATTAACACCCGCCGAGGGTCAAATTTTTTTCCGTCCAAAAAGACTTCAATTGGAGGTTACGGAATCGGAAATTTACCGTGTAATACGAATATCACGATTATAATGCCACATAGTTTGCATCGCAGCAGCATTCGCCATATAAAATCCACCCTTGAAGCCGTTTAGATGTCGCAAACCCATTTTCAAAATTTTAACTTCTACTAACTATTGCTGATCTCCCTACCAATCTCTAGCTCAAACGAGTATGTAAACACGGGCATCGGCTCTCTTAGCGTACTCTAGAATGGATAAAAAAAAATCGTAACCAGGGTGTACCTAAGAATTTTCGCCCCTGTAAATTCTGTTCCTTTTTTTAAATTGAATCCTTCAATGGAACTCGTGTCCAGCCGTCGTTACCGGTCATTCGCACACCGGTCCATAGAAACGTTGCATTTTAACTCGAAGAATCCAGCGATGTTTTTTCTCTTTGTAACTTT
>JAPYZT010003756.1:0-13952 GCA_030522965.1 Tryphoninae sp. A BG-2022a | reverse complement strand
CACACCCACACACACCCCCACACACACACACACACACACACACACACACACACACACACACACACACACACACACACACACACACACACACAGGACGAGCTCATCGTGCTCCGAGTCACGATCGTGCAACGTACGTATAGTAAATCCTGCAAACTCGAAGCGTCGTTTCTTGGAGATAGTTTTAGAGCTCGTGTCACGCAACAACTGGACTCCCCTAACCGAGCGATCTCTCATTTCCCCAATTTATACGCCCACTCCCGCCTCCACGATGCACCACCAGTCGCGTTCGCACGAGTCAAGAAAAGAAGAAACATTTTTCCTATTTTCTTCAAATGAAAAGAAAAATGCATTATCCGCAATGGATCAATGGACGACAAAACTTTGCAGCTGCGCGATTATTTCATTATAGTCCAGAATAGTCGAAAATGTCGCTCTTGTATGTGAGGATCGCGCGTTTCAAAAAACATAAAGAATAAGGTTTCTTATTATTCAGAAATAACAAAAATCAATTCCTTTAAGGGCTTTGATATTGAAAAAAGTAAAAAAGAACGAACGTTGCTGAGCGACAATCGTGAATAATTCTTTTGCGCGACGAATATAAATACAGATGTTCCTTTGCTCTCTACAAAATAATTTACAAGTATCGAGGTAAACGAAAAAAAAAGGAAAATAGTTGAATCACAAGAAATGGGAAGATCGTAATGATGCTGATCGTCGAGTGGCTCTCGTCCCAGCCTCGTTCGTATTAATATTCACGTGTCAGTTGAGATACTATTACATAGTCATATAATATGGAGAGTTGGAAAAGAAAGGAGCGAACGGGCACTCGACGATGTTTCCGAATTGTGCGGCTGTGCGTGAATATGTTTCAAATATAAAGCACCACATGCACGAGTATTTCGCTCTCTCGTATAAACTACGGGGGAAACAATGATGGTGGTTGCGGCTGAATATCGCACAAGGGGTAGCGAAGAGGTAGGAAGGGGACAGCGCGAAATAAGATTAAAAAGAACGACCGATGGATAAAAACGAGAAGTAGATGAAGAAGAAGAAGAAGAAGAAGTCGATGCAAAAAAGGGACAAACTGGTATGCGCGAAAACTAGTTTCAACTTGGGGTCTGACCCCACTCTGGTCGATCGCGATATACGCTCGAGCATTCCCCGAAGTAGCCACGAAGAAACGTTCCCGCGATTTTCCAATGGCGTTTCAACCTTTATAATGTCGTTGTGATATTAATAAAAAAAAAGATAAAATTTCGAGTCGATCAACAAAATAACAAAACTATAATTTTCATTGTCGATCGATCGATGAAAATGACGTATCGATCGATTTTTGGTACATGAGCAGATCGTGGATAAGGACGGCTGTGCACGTACATATATGTATGCATACGTTCGGCATGCGACCACAGATAATAAGAGGCTCTGGCCCAGGTACGGTGGTCCTTACAAAAAAGAAATCCCATGCACTTTGTAGAACGGTGTAGATCGCCCCGGCCACACAATGCATCATTGCACCAAAGGCACGTGCACCATCGCCATTATTTTCTCCCTTGCAGTTTTCATCTGTGCATATATACGCGCACACACATATATATGTAGGTACACATATAAGGATATTCCAGGTAAACCGTAGATGCTCGTGCAACTGTGTATATACGCCATGATTCGCGATATAGTTTCGATCGATTTCGCTGAGGCGAGAGAGGCTCGTTGAAATCCTCGTGCAAATAATATTCACGCCTGTTTCTCCTTACCTCGCTCTCTTCCCCTTTCGCCTCCTCCGATACGTCATTGAATTTTTACTTTCATTCATTCCTAACGACATATGTAAGAGTTTTGTTCAAAAATGAAAGTTCCGCGCGCGCTTCAGTAGAAATATTCTTTTCTTTTTTTCGAAATAAGAGATTATTTTTTAAAAAATTGTCCGATATTCAGTTTTTGTAGTTTTGGGCAGACGTCCGAGTCTTGGAAATTGCAGCTGGTCGATCGTATCGTTCTTTTGGTCTTCACAGTTCGATTCGTCACGACATTATTTTTCTGGCAGTGTCGATTTTGAATTTATTAGCACTAGGTATTGAGGGGAGGAACATTTCCATTATTAAAACTGCAAAATAGCCCATTTTGGAATTTTTGAGAAAATTTCGTTATCGTTGATATTTGATTATTATTATTATTATTAATATTATTATTATTATTATTATTATTATTATTATTGTTATTGTTATTGTTATTGTTATTTTGTTGTTGTTGTTGTTGTTGTTGTTGTTGTTGTTGTTATTGTTATTGTTATTATTATTATTATTATTATTATTATTATTATTATTATTATTATTATTATTATTATTATTATTATTATTATATCCGATTTATTCCGATTTATTAATCGGAAACCGCGGAAAGATTAACGTCAAAACAGAAAATCAATACTCGAATACCCACAGTTTTTAAAATAATAGATACGAATAAAGTGAAATTCGTTGGCGCTTTAAAATTCTCATTGTCGATGTTGACACGCGATTCCACCTGTAGCTCCGCGAGTATAACCAACCATTCACCCTACGAGATCCGCAAAAATTTCTCTAATGCCCTCAACCAGCGTACATATTTATGCCCGGCGCATCGCACGACAATCGTGCATTGCCCTCGTAAACGCACATATATACATACGTAACTGTATATACTTGCCCAGTGCCAATGCCTGTTACCGCACCCTTCGTGTACTCGCGCAAGGGTTGCACTTTTCATATTTGCATAACAAGGCAACATTGCACGTACTTGAAATACGTACATCCATACAAGTATATACGTATGTACATATATGTATATGAACTGTAGTAACCATACCGAATGAATAAATGCATCAGGCACACGGTACGCGGTTGCAATTGAGTCGTGACGTTAACAGGTAGCACGTACGCATTCCCTCACCCCTTTTTCGGTCAGTGAAACCAGCGCCGGTGGGTCTCAACCCCCTTGCAATTGCACATGCACATAGGCGTTATGTACAGTTGCTGATACTAACGTGCTATACGTATACGCGTGTATGATATATATGTATATCGATGTACCCCTGAAAATCGTTTGGATCTAGCGGCTACCCCACATGGCGCGTACGAATGTATGGCGAGCTCCGGGAGATACGTTATTTTAACTAGCACACCTTGGCTTTACAAGTACCTACTCGTACTCGCGGTCGAGATCAATTTTTTAATCCACCCTTTTGACTCGTACACCCCACGTTGCGGTGCATAAATCTCAGGGATTGCTGTTTTGCTTATTTTATCGAGCTACCGGAAGCAAACGGTATGATACGTACGTATAAAAATCACACTGCACTTTTGTTATTCTGCATCGAATGGGAAACATTTTTGGTATTTATTCTTAACTACCAGCTTCGTTCAATAAGTTACTATTTTTTTATATTATTCTATACGTTTAATTATTATGCACAAGATATCTGTCCAAATAAAACGTTAGTCAAACGTTCCAACAATTGTACAGAATGGTAATAAAGATGAATTTTTATTAGAACTACGATCGAACTACATTCGAATTTAAAAACTTTCGTACATTATTGGTCCCTGTTACATAGAAATAATCTGCGATTAAAACTTTACAAACGAAAGCATAATTCTGTTTTTATCAGGTAGGTACATATACAAAAAATGATACATCGTTGGATCCTTTTTATTTCGATAGTTGGGATCAATTATCGAAATGCAATATCGAATAGATTTTTATCCGAAGGAGGTACATTTTTCATAAATAAATCTTCTATTTTAATGAAACTAAAGGATTATTATAACTGGATACATAATTTAAGTTATCGGGAAGAACTTGGTCAAGTCTTATTTGAATAAAAAAAATTAATTAACATTACGATGCGGTTGCGGTAGCTTGATGTATTCGTGTCGTGTTAAAAAGGGGCTTAAGCGTTTCTTAATAATCATGAAATAGACGATTTGTAACTGTGTTGAAATCCGCAGCTGAGGAAATTGAGCCGCATGCAACATTCGTCTCGTTCACTCGGCCGATCTTTCCCGAGGGTGTTTGCCTCAAATGCCGTTGCGCCGAGTCGCTTCGGTCATCTCGTATATCTTTCCCCCTCCCACCGTTATCGTTCCCTCGTTCCCTGCACACTCGCACACATCTCATTAGCTCGGCAAAAGGAAATCGTGAACGGGTTGTAAATGAGACGGAGAAAAACGATCGGCCGTATCTTTACAATTAAATAAGTCTATAGTTAGGAACGAACCATATCGAATTTAAAATACGAACAAAAAATAGATAATTCTTTTTATTATAATCATTTGATTTTTATTATCATATATTGCCTTATTTCATTATTTCTTCAAATTATTTATGATTCTTATTACCTATACCGTATTAACGTATTATTATCGAGTGATAATTTGTTTCTTCGTTAGCCATGTGAAGGACACCAGCGCAATGCTTCAATTATTAGAATTGAAAGTAGATGCGAATAATTTTCACATGCATTATGGAGCTTCAATGACAATTGAAAATTCGATCTTTATAGAAATAATGGGCGAGTTAATCCCATGGGGATGGACAATATATGAAATAACCTAATATACATTTCGCACACATCCAAGCCTCGAATGATTAAAAAAAAAACCCCCAATGAACTCCCCACTTTAATAGTCGACATATCCATCTCTCTCTACGAATCGTCAAGCATTCGGTACTCGATATACGGAGAGCATTTATTTCTTCTTGAGGCTGTTGCAGTTGTTAAATCTCCCTTTTTGCCGGCCCGTCCCCCGCCCCGTCCTCTGCCGAGCAATTTCGTCCCCACCACCTGAACGGGAATCGTTGCATGCGGCGCGTGCCGACCTCGTGCTTCAACTCCTCCCCAAGCTCCCTTTCGTTTGGCCAAACCGACGTTGCACCTCAACCCCTCCACTATTCTTCTTCATCTCCTTTTTCTTCCTCCTCCTCCTCCTTTTCTTCTTCTTATTGTTCTTCGTGTACAGTGACGACAACGACGCGCACACACGCTTGCTCTCGTCGTTTTATACCTCCTCTCACAATCAGTCTACTTGCAGCGCCACCGTATACCATCCGGCGTATGTGTGCGCAGCACATCGTCCGCACGCGGCGGCGTATCGAGCATGCACGAGACTCCACTTGTTGCATCGGCGCACTCGCGGACCGTGCAACGCGCCGTTGGCTCTTTGCATTCGCTCGATGCACGGTGCATCGCGTATACATATATATGCGATGTACACGCGTATACAAGACCCTTAGCGCTAATACCCGTCGACCAGACAAGTTTAACACCCTCCTTGTATATCGTGGCATTTTACCCGTCCCTATATTGAGCAATCATTTCAATTGCGATCATTTAGTTCTGTTATTTGTTGCAATTCTTGGTAAAAGTAGAGACGCGTGTGTGGTCAATTACACGGTAATGAATCACGTGATGCGACGCGCGCTCACCGTCATTTTGATTTTCTCTCGACAGATACGATACGTCTCTCTTCTTTCTCGCGTCGGGCAAAATATTTCTTCATTGAATAGAAACGTCAATTTCGAAAATAAAATGAATTATTTTCTCATGCGGATTTAGTGTTAACGTATTTAACTATTGCTAAACGAAATTTCCCTTCACTAGCATTTTCAGTATTTAGCTTTTGTATTTAAAAAGTGAGACGAAAATGTGGCGATTTCGAGGTTTTCTTGGCGTACCTCGATCCCTTTTGAATTAAATCACGAGGAGAAAATTGTATACATTGGAAGGTGTAGCCCTCGTTAGACAAATCTAGAATTCTTATAGCTCTGTACAAACGAATCGACGATGACTTTATAGTGGGATTAAAGGGCGAACAAATGTTCTCTCCCTTTTTTTGACGGATGTGCTTGTAGATCGTATATAATTGTCGGTGAGAATTGACACGAATTAAGATCGCGCAAGGACAATTCGCGCGTGCAACAATGAGCAAAGTTTGCGAAACTGGTGCACGAAACGAGAAACGGCTCGTATTATATTCCCTCTGATCTCGTCGAGGCGAAATCCTTTTTACAAAGAGAACGCCGAGGGTAAACGCCCTTCTCGTACTCAAGCCGCGTATACAAATACTTTTCATTTCTGTAACTCTCTCATCTCGCTCTTGTTTCTTTCAAACCCTCGAAGTACTCCCCGCGAAAAATTTTGCTCCGCTTTATCTGGTGTACGGGCGATGGTATCCTCGTGTCTCGTTAAGCCGTGTATTTATGTATCCATAGGTAGCTGGAGGTACGTATACAGTCGGTGACGAAATTGAGTGGATACCCTCTGGTATAGAGTGCCGGAATGGTTTTTTTATGCCATTTCGCCGATAGTTGGTCTAGGCCAATTTAACCAACGTCGTTTTAAAGAGCACCGTCATTTTGGCTATTTTATAAAAATGTTACGATTATTTTTTTACTATTAGCAACGAGTTTTGAAAACTAAAATTATTGGTCATTTTTGTGTTCTACTTTGATGGAAAACAAATTCCGAAAAAAAAATCTGAAAAAATTCTCGTTGACTCATCAAGAAGTAATACAACTTTTTACTATGTTGAGATTTTTTCGTAAACCTCATCGTTTTCGTCCTGCGAAACAATTTTCAGATCGTTTATTTTTTCTCAGAAAAAAAAAAAAAAAATATCTTTGGAAAAAAAATCGTACAATGTTTTCGAAAAAAAAAAGAAATTCAAGCTTGGACTTCTGCCTTTGCAATCCCGATTAAAGAAATGTCTTAAAAACATTTTACTACGAAAGGTGTCCACTCAAAGAAGACAAAAAAAAACGAGGAAAAATCTTCGTTTTCAAAATTGGGTGGCAATTGTAAAAAATATCGTAAAATGTTTGTAAAATAGCCAAAATAAAGGTAAATTACCGGCGAAATGGCATAAAAAACCGTACCGGCACTCTATACTAGAGAGTGCCCACTGAATTTCGTCACCGACTGTATGCATGCCCGTTTGGTGGATATAATATATGCGCGGTACGTATTAAACCTTTATGCATATTAAATCACACACTGGAGGGATATGTGCTTGGTTACAGTATACCTTTCTCAGAAGGTAGATACGCGTCACCCCGTGCGATGTTCGCGATTGTCATCAACGTTTTTTGAAGTTATACTTCTTTAGGCGCGTTATGAAGTTAGTTGCAAGTGGGAATTTCTTTTCTTCTCTTGTCAATATAAAAGTATCCGAGGGTACACGTATGGCGTATTCCTATTCGGCTTCAAGTGGCGTAGTTTGCACGTGGCCTAATTTGCACATACGAGTATGCGTGTAGTGTTGAATTCAGAGTCGGTTGTTTAAATCAATGTACGGCCAATAATAGTAAGTAAATGTTATTATTGAAGGTTGTATTAGTGGTATTTAATGGTCGTTTATGGATAATTCGACTAAGTTGAAATTTATTTGAATGCTCAAATCATTCTTTTTTATTGGCGCTAAACAAGTATATAACTTCTAATGTGCATACATGCATACGCGCAATGAAATATCGCCATATTTGAAGTATTTGAAGGTTAATTCGATTCATCGCGAATTTCATCGCCAAGTTGGGAAATGTTAATTAAGACTTAAGCTTATCGAAATCGTATCCAAGACCAAATGAAAAATAATTATTTATTTATCGGATTAACAAGAACGACGTTGTGAATTTGTGCGATTTGAAACGCTTCGTGTTTCCGATGGTTCGATGATTCTGGCTGGTTTTTGCAAATGTCGTATGTTAGTTAGTGATCTTTCCGGTAGAGGTAGATAATTCCAATTTTGAGGCAGAGTGAAGAAACGTCGTAAATTTCGACGAATCATAAAGTTTCGGCTATAATTTCGGCCGTAAAATCGGCCTCTTAAACTTTTGACTCGATCATTCCCGGGAACGATTAACATGTAGAGCGAACGTAAAGTAGGGATCGGGCCCTTGTGGCTTTCAATAATTTTGGAGACAAAGTTCGGCTATCTTAATCGCATTCGCATCTCCGGTGTGCACCGTTTACCTTGGCCTAATGAACGTACCGCGGGAAACCGTCCGATAACTTGGCCGTGCATCTATCGATAATATAATTTTCGAGCTGGATTCTTCGCGAGGCTCTCCCTCAATGTCGACAAACACGAAGAAACACGGTGTTCCACGGTGTTACGGCGACCCGAACATAATAACAGGTCTTGACTTTCAATCCGAATCGTGCGTCGATCGGTTAGGGAGGTTCTCCTTCGGGCCGTCTGCGAACGCGGAATGCAATTTGCGCACTCGCTGCCGTCGCCCTCGATGCACACGCGCCTCTCCTCTCCCTTTAAGATCTTTCTCTTACTGTTTCGCGAACGAGAAGTGATTGGGAAAGGGGATGCAGTAGCACGAGCGAAACGAGAGGCGCCGTCCTAAAATGCGATTATATCGTTCGGTGATTCGAGCACCCCCACTTTCCTGGCACGAGAAACCAGCCGAGCGCCAGGCGCTAACGGAATACTTTCGAAGCGTCGACCAACAAATCAAGTTTAGTTTTCTATTTTCCTTCGCACCCTTCTTTCCTCAATTTTCTATTCGCAGATTTAACCGAAAATGGAAAAATAATTTGATTATTTAATTTTCAATAAATTGAAAGACGTCTTAAACTGCATTTATGGTCTGGTCGCCGTTTTCCAAGATAATATCGGATCGTTCGAGAGCGATACGATTTTTCCGAGAGCGATCGACATTTAGCTTAAACATAATTTAGATGATACCTAAATGCGAAAAAATTGTAATTATCGTCGACAATGAATGAAGGCATAATTTTCTGTTTTTCATTCGCTCTTAAAATGTTGAAAATATTATCGCCGCGTTTTCGTGCTACCCATCACGGTTGCTCCATTTTACTACCTAAATAATGCCACGAAACATGACGTTATCGAATAATCAAATAATAAGGATTATAAAAAGTTATTTGTTGTTTATTTACTGACTGACGCGACCGACATTGATATTACGAAAAAAGAAAAAATGCTTGTCGGTACGAGGTCCAAAGAGCCGGTTCCTAAAAGTGTTTAATACACCGAGACGAGAATTATACAGGGGAAACGAACGGAGATGAAACGAAAAGGAGAAAACGAAAAAGACGCCGCATCGCTGAGTAATTCGAGTTCGTCCGAGGTTCCTCTATAGCGTCCCGCAGGTGATGAGAAAAAGATCGCTCAGTTTGCAGGACGCCCCATCTTCTCATGCCCTCCTCGTTTCTCGCATCGTTTAATTATCCTCAAAATTGAAGCACGCTGACGTGCAATAATTATTGTTATCCCCGGTCGCTCTTTGTCCGCGTTCTTGTTTTCTCCGGCACAATTTCGGGCCGACCGTCGGTTTCTCAATGGTAGGCGCGATGATGCACTTTTCGGTTCCGCTTTGACGCGCCCACCGTTGCGAGATTTTTCGTCCCCTCTCGGCACACGACAACGGTGACGACGATGATCGTAAAGTCACGTCGCGCTCGTCGGTTCTTCGGTAAAAGCCCCGATTTTCAGCTGCAATTTACGAATTTTCGATGCAGCTGCTCGTGTTTTTGTTTTCTATCGCGTCTATCGTGTCCTTATTTTAATTGTTTTTAATTAATAATTGCCACTTTGTGACGTTAATTAATATTTTTAATAAGATTATTCTCGTCAAATATATACCAAAAATTGTAAAACTTGTACGGATTAATTAAAAGAATAATTTTTACATTTTTATGAAATTATGAATTAATGAATTTTCCGAGACATTTTTTCCGTCCGCTTCGACGTTAAGTATCTACTATTTCGAGCCTTGATAAAAGTATAATATAATTACGAAAAACGATTCGAAGTATAATCGTACGAATGGACGGTCACAGAGAGCTGGGCACCTCGATAATCGTATAAATATTGGTATAATCGCCAAAATTCTGAAATTGTTGTTAAATCTAATTGTTGATTATGTTTCAAAGTAAAGTTTAGCCGAAATAATTTAAGTAACTGTTTTGTCGTAGGTATCGATCCAGCAATAATGCGTTTTTCTAGCCAATACCAATGGACGGAACGAGAATCTTTATCTTTTTTTATTCATTTTGTGATCCAGAGGATCTTTACAATTCACCGGAGTTTCTATTTGACCTCGGAGCGATCGCGTATATAAGAATCGTAGTCGTCCATCTTCTCGATAGCGAAGGTACAACGAACGTAAAATCAAAGACCACATATAATATTGATTCAGTGCGTTTCGTTGAAATGGATTTAACAGGCGGCGGATTATCTTGGAGTTTTTCGAGCGGCCTCGTACTAATCGGGAACACTTGGACTTATCGGGCATTTTTTGTAGCTTCACGGATTTGACGGTTGGACGCGACGACGAAAGTAATAGTGCAATTTATATCCCTCGCAAATTATACGGTACCGATGTACTTTTATCATGATGACCGAATCGAACGCTCGTTCCAGCAGGTGGTATTTTTAAAACGGGTCAGGTATTTCCTGTTTGTTTTTACGGAGGGTTTCCATCGCGATACGATCCTTTCGAATCTTCCTCGATCTTCTTCGCAAATCGGAATTGCGACGAACCAATTATCGCCGGTATGATAAATCGATGTCGATACTTTTCTATGGTGGAAAGAAGGAACGCTGCCGAATATTTCTCGACGTCGTTAATACAAGCGCGCGAGCATTAAGCGTGTTGTGGTTCGCAGCGTTAAGCCGATTTGGCGGGCATGTGCTTCGAAACTAGGATGTATCGTAAGAAGGAGACAAAATGTCAGTGATCGCACAATTTGCGACTGGCCCGTAATCAGCCGTAAAAATTACGCATTTTTCTAAATTTCGCAAATATTTACGAAACGATCTTTGGCATTTGGCACGATAGGCATCGAGTGTCGTCGAACCTCGTATAAACCAGTATAAATACCAATCGAATATCTTACATCGTGAATCGAGGGACGGATCGAGAGATACTTGTCCAAATGCAAGAAACCATTAATGTCTTGAAATTTTATGAGTTTCACGGATTTATTGTCAAACACGATTGGCCTATGATTTTCTCTATTATCGATTTCGACGTTTGAACGTACATAACGATAATCTTTAGAGGATTTCATTTTCAAGCGATTAGAAGATTTCAGAGCCAGAGGGGTGACGTCGCATTCGGTGATTAGATCGATCTTTCGGTTCTACGATATATCGGGTATGAAACAGTCCTAATTCGATGGTCAGAAGAGTTTTGCGAGGGTGCAAATCTGCTTTTCGAATTCGGGTAGGATTTTTTATGATCTTTGTGCGTTCTCGCGATTTCTTTCGATCTCTTCCCCCTCTTCCTTTATAACTTTTACAACTTGACTCTACCCATCCGTGTTTCCATCATCTGCCTCTAGATGCCGAGGGCCTCTCATTTTCTACATTAGCCTCGATTCCTCTTTCGCTTTCCATCGTAGTTCCGTTTAAAAATAGAGGAATTCGGCCGCTGCTCGCCCAATGTCCGTTAGAGAGCGTCCCAATCCTTATTTGCACAAATGCAACATAGATAAATAATGACGATATTTTATCATATCAAAATAGTGGAATTTAATTGCCGATAAATCAGAAACATCGATGTTTACCTGAACGTTGAATTCAACTAACATAAGATATGTCTATACGAAAATACTACCGCGCATTACGCTCGCCCATTGAGCGCGCGTAACGCGCGTCGTCCGATGACGTCGGCCAAGCTGGGAAGTCGCGCGCGCGCGCATTGCAGCTCTCGCCGCATTGTGTGATGATGGGTTACTCGTGTGATTTTCTTCGGTCATGCGCCTTGCTCGAGGAACAACGGGTTAATTAAAAAGAGGATATTTAATATATTCGAAATGTTTAATGGGCTAAGGTTTTAGGATTGTTCTTCGATGCTACGAATCACTCTTAACAGCTAACTTGTCGTTGATGTAGTTTTTTTTTTTTTGTCACGTCCTTTTGCGGTGCATTCGATGCTGCACCTACCTACACCGTAAAGTTTTATATTTTATTTTATTCAGGAACATTCAGGAATAAATATATCTAACAGTGCACAACCGGCCGTGCTTTCCAATGGGCACAATTCGCACCAACAGGTGTACCTAATGCAGTTTTATAGACCCCCATGAAATTAATTGGAATATAAGAGAAATTTGGCACTGGGGCCGAACGAGTACGAAAATAACGGGAACCATAATTACCAAATAATAACAAAATTCAACTAAAAAATAGGTTGCTCTTCATAAATCTGAGTATCTACATTATTTTCGTTGGATATTTCGTAAATAAATGTTGAAATTTCATTGAACGAAAAGCTTTTCATCCAAACGAAATGTATAATCTATTATACCGTTTTATTTTGCGATTTACTTAAGCCCTCGTTAGATGGAACGGAAATACTTCGCCTATCACTCATAGGCGATCTTACCTCATCTATATAAAAGTAGGATCGAACAAAAGCTTTATTTTTATTGAAATAAATTTCTCTTTCTTTATTACGTCTACGTCACTTTAAAAATCGCTACTGACTTAAGCGCGGCCCCTGGCGAGTCATATCAGACTCGCGCAGGTGAAAGGGTTAATGCTCATCACGAACCATCACGCGATGTAGGTACTTCGTGCGAGAGGCACGAAGAAAAAAAGGCATATCCGCCAGGTTGGAATTATCGTCGGTGGACAAAAGCTCGGTGGACTCTCGACTGGATTAAATTAAACCGAACCTTAACTTGGAACACTTGGAAACGAGCCCGATGAATGAAGTAAGGCGCGGAACGACGAAAAGTAAAAAAAGACAAGAAGGGTATAAGAACGCAGGGAGAAAACGGGGCTCGGGGAAGGCCGAGTGGAAAATATGAAAGGGCGGCCCTTCCACTCTTTCTTTCTCTTCTCTCATCACGGGTTTTCGCAGATTGAAATTCATTTAAAGTAACGCTATCGCAACGAAGGGCCACTCGGGGAAACCGAGCGCTTTATCCGACCCGTACCTACTCCATATCTATATCTATAAATCCAATATGATATTTATATGGATTAAACGATAAGGCCGACAGGCTCGGATATTTAACGGCGATTCGGTTTAATGGGTGCAATCGGGACGAAAAAACGACCATCCCGATGATGTACGTACGTCCCGATGACGAGAGCTCGTCCTGATCGTTGACGTTGTTGTCGTTTCGGTTGGATTAAACAGGTAGTCAACGAGCACCTGTCCCTTCGAACTCATCAACGTTGGACATTTTATACTTTTCGTTCTCTCTTTACGAGTATCTCGTTTGACGTTCGAGTGCGTGCTTGGATTATGCCTAACGCGCAACACCCCGATTAATTATATACCGATTGAAGATTGTGCAAGATTTCTTTTTTCTTGTTTCACGCTCGACGCAACCCCAAGCAACAGAAACGAAGGACCAAATATCTTTTCAATTGGAGCACCGAGGTAGAATTATTATTATTTATATCCGGATGCCGTTCCTTTCCGAAGATAATAAAAGCCAAGTGCCACGGGATGGATAAACAAACTTTTACCGTAATTAGTCGTTTTATAACGAAACGTGTTTTATGGACTGTTTTTTATTCCACTGACATTTCGACGTTATTTGTTCAGACGGTAATATATAGGTATCTTCCATTTAAATGAATAACAGAAATTTCTATCGTCGGTCGAAATGTGCATGTAGCGATATATTGAAAAAATGTTTGACTAAACTTTTTATTAATTATGACGTAATAGCAACATGATTTCAATTTAATTAGCCAAAGAAGTATTTGCGAGTTTTTTGAATACCTACTTTAGGCGAGAAGATAAGTATCAAAATCGTATAGTACGAGTAATAATAAAAATAAATATAGTATACGACCATACCGAAACCCATAATAATAATAATAATAATAATCATAATAATAATCATAATAATAATCATAATAATAATCATAATAATAATCATAATAATAATCATAATAATAATCATAATAATA
>JAPYZT010003755.1:0-11715 GCA_030522965.1 Tryphoninae sp. A BG-2022a | reverse complement strand
GTTCTTCCGACACGGTATTCGTACCCTGCCCGAAAGATGGTCAAAAGTAGTAGAAAGCGGTGGCCAATACTTTAATTAGTATATTTTTTTATTTTCATTAAAAATAAATGATATTTTTCTTCAGAAAAACGCTACGAATTAATTCCAACACCTAATACGTTTTTTGTTTTTCCGATATCTCGCAATTAAGGGGTTGTAATTACCCTTCGATTTTTTAAACAAGAGCATCGTATACCCAGCTAGCATTGTGGAATTCCGGGATAAATTCACGTCATTATTGACGATTGTGTGCATGTTTGTGAATACCCCCCCCCCCTCGCCCCCCACAATAAATTAAGGGGCGAACCACCCTTATGTTTATCTTTCCCTCACTCTCTATGAGTATGAGGTGGATCTAATTGAAGGAAACCTGTTTTATTTTGATGGTAACACAAAAATTTAGCTGGGGTGTTTTTGCGTTTTTCCAAATAGCAACCTTATGGGGGTAAACTACCCTCTACCCGAACTTTCTTACCGGGGTCGTCTTTTCCGATGTAACACGTCTTGGCCGATTCAAAATATTTCTAATAACTCCGAATCGACATTTCGTCATGTTACGAACTCAATATGAGACCGAGTTCGGGAGCACTCGGCTCTTTAGCGAGCTGTGCACGACTCTCATCGCACTTCCCCCTCCTCCGCTCGCGTCAGTCAATGGCCAGCGAGGCGTACGCGGCGCGGGAGGACCGGTGAGAAGAGTCCAGAAAAAAAGCATAACAATGCTGCCATACATCATAATTCGCGGCAACCCGGCAATAATGAGGAAGGAAGGAGAAGCATGCTTAGGCTAAGTACGCCGGCTAGACAACGGGAGACAGATTTCACTGGACAATCGTCGAGTAAAGTAACTAAATTTCAACGTGCGACTTCGAGTGACGTATATGGTCTGTGACGCCGTATTCATCGAGATTCCGTAAGTTGGTTCTATATTAACGAGAAGAAGAGAGAGAGTAGGCAAGGACGAGGCAGAAACGTAATTAAGTCCTGAGGGGATCAGCGACATTATTTACAAATAAATTTTGTTTGTTTGCGGTAGTTCCGCGACCTAGAATCTCTCGTTACCGGCAAAAAGCCGATCTTTCATCCTCTGTGAAGCTGCCCGGCCGTCGATTACTCTCTATTCTTAATCTAATCTTCTTTGGATGCCACAATTGTTACGCGGGTATTCGGTGATCGCCATAGGTCGCACGATAAAATACGTAACTGCCTACACCGGCTTCGCGCACCACGGGGGGCCGCCTTCTACAGCGGCCGTACTGTGGTGTTTACCTATTTTATATCGAGTCGCCGCGCCAAGTTCTATGTCGTCTTCCAGGATGTGTAGTATTAATGTAAAATCGTAGTCTTTCTCTCGTCGCGTCGTACAATATTAGAATAGCTTACCGACGCTGCATTAATTAATAAGGGGCTACCTACGATTGATGAACTGTTAAAGGGGGTTACCTAGTCTTATTTGTTACCTACAGGGTGCTACCTAAAATTATTATTTTTCTGAAAAGGGTTACGTGTTATTACTTATTACCTATAGGGTGCTACATAATATTATTAATCCTCGTAAAGGGTGCTACTTAATATTATTAGCTCTCTTCATGGGGGTTACTTAATATTATTCGTTATCTACAGGGTGCTACCTAATATGATTATAGGTTGTTACACATTACGCGACATGGGTCGTCGCGTGACGTAGCGGGATGTAGCGATAGCGACCGATAATTTTTTCGCATATGTTCACATTGCAAGCGACACGGACCGTCGCGTAACAGAGCGGGATGTAGCGAGAGCGACTGACAATTTTATTCATATGTTCAGATTGCTCCGGCAGACATCCTTCAGTTATTTTTAAATATTCATCAACGGCAATGAATCCATCATTGGGCCTGCCGGAGCAATGTAAACATATCCATAAAATTGTCGGTCGCCCTCGCTACGTCCCGCTCCGTTACGCGACAGCCCGTGTCATTCGCAATGTGAACATACGCGAAAAAATTATCGGTCGCTATCGCTACGTCCCGCTACGTCACGCGACAGCTCATGTCGCGTAATGTGTAACAATCTTATTTCTCTGAAAGGAGGTTACCTATTATGAGTGGTTACCTACCGGGGGCTACCTAAAATTCTTATTCCTCTTAAAGAGATAGTATTTATTCCCTTAAAGGGGGTTCTCTCTGAGGATTTATTATCTACAGGGTGGAGCCGAATATTATTCATTCTTTCAGACGAGGCTACTTCCCGATCATTTTAATTAGGCTAACGACGGGTCAATGTTATCGTCCGCTATCGAGCGGTTACAAGTAGAATTATATAAATCAACTCTAATGCAACCAGTGTCACATACAGTAGCCAATATTAAATAAAAATACTATCTCAGCTGAGTTGCCTAGTGTTGCTCAATATGGTATCCGATCGCCCCAATCCTCCACATCCACTCACCTCTATCTTACCGACCAGCCGTCGGGCTGGGCCAACCGAATTGAAGCCCGAGGCCCCCGCGCTCGCCTCTCAGGGTAGAGCGGGGACCTGCAGGGGACCGCCGGAATGGCGAATTTAAATAAAGCCGACTTCGGTCGGTATACGAGGTCGTACCTGGTGCCGGTCCGTACCCGGTTGCCTCCTACTACGTCAGCAAGACCTGCTTCCCCTACGCCGGACGGGTGAAAACTAGCGCGGACGAACGCACACTCCTCCTCGCATCGCGGGACGGAAAAGCCAAGGTAGGTGCGGGAAAACCCGTTACAAGATGTTGTGACGAGCTCGCCCTCATCAAAATTTCGTTAAAAAGACGTTGATGAGCTCCCAGCCCAAAATCTATAATAACCAATGTGTTCTTTCCGTTTACTCTTCTGTCTGTCTCCGTTTACCATTTAGGCGCCAGGTGAATCTATCAGCCCGAAACCCCAAGGGAAAAGTCCGTTTAATCTTTTCTATCTCACAATCACTCGGTTAGCAATCAGGAATGGTGGTGATTCGAAGGGCAAGCATTGACAACTACAACATTTACAAAATAACGTGTGAGCACTCTTTGGAAATTTAACATAAAACTTAACAACTCATTTATTAATTCCCGCGCTCGGGCAACAATGTTAATACAATAGACGGTTTTAATTTCTTATACTACGGACGCTCATATTCAACGCTTCTCTCAATTTAATTAACGCGATCTGTCACGCGTCAAGCTACATAATTCTCAGTGTCTCAGAGAGAGAGAGAGAGACTGCTGGCTTCCGGAAACGCCGGAAAGCACAGCCAACGACTTGGGTATACGAGGGGGTGCGGGATGGACATACTCTACCGCCTCGCGTACGACCATACGGAGGATTCGTACCGTCGAAGAAAAGAATTGCACCACGTGCACCTACCTTCTCTATTCGTCGGGTTTTCGCTTTCGTCGTCGCACAGCGGTTCTCTGGCGTCGTCCCTCTCTCTCGCTCTCGCTCTCCAGTCGTTTCTCGGTCTCGGTCTACACTCGCTCCCCCTATCTCACTCACTACTTCGCGCTCTCTCACTCTCTACCTCACTTTACAAATCTCACTCTTTTCTAACTTCGAACTCACGATTTCGCTGTCTAATTTCCAGAATCTGACTTCTCTCGCTGGTACCCAAATTCTAACTTCCCTCGCTCGTATCTAAATTCTCACTGTCGCGTGAGCCCTTCGCTCACGCTTGCCGGCTTCATCGTTACTCTATCGGAGGAGGTGGGGTTTCTCACAACGATCGTCCCTCGGTCGCCGGCACAGCCATCTCTCTCCCTCGTTCGCCGGGCATCGTCTCTCGCTCCCGTCCGTCAATGTTGACGTTTCGCTAGCCGTGCCCCTGAAATGAACGAATTCTCGCCGACAGGGCGTGCTCTCTCATACAATTTATTTTCGCCACGGCTCGCGCGATTGCGAGGAGTGTACTGCCTCGTAACATCCCCCCACTAGGCTATTGTCTACCTCGTTAAGAGGTAGGCACGCGTCGATACAATTCTCATCGCGCTGCAGCAGAGTTGGTGCCCATCTCGTTCCCGATCGATCCCATCATCAATCGTGTTACAACAAGAAATTAAAAACAATCTTCCCTAAACTAAGAATACAATAATCCTACTTAACCTAGGGAATCAACATTAAATCGGAAAAAGAGAAGGGATCTCGTGGTACGTCATCGCTTGTTGCGCATCTCCGCGACCCACAAACAAAAAAAATTGAAAATGAACAACAAAAAACAATGTTCGGCTCGCACTGGCAAATAAGGTGAGCACTAACAGTTCTCCTAAATAAATGAAAATACCTTCGCCTGCGAGCTACAAGCAATTCCTCAACAAAAATCTTTTTTTTTCTTCTTTTTTCTCCGCGCTGTTTCGCGCAGCGCTATTTAATTCGGTGTGTCACACAGAGCTTTCCGCGGCAGGTTTATTAACTGCAATCTTCAAATCTTTGACAGGCCAAGTCCCCGCAGGTCGACCAGCATTCGGACAACTCGAGTACCTTCCGCGACTTGACTATCGCCAGAATTACTCCCGAGGGAACAGTTTTTCAATAGCGTGTCTCGTCGCGTTCGAGTTCCTGAAGCCCGCAACATAACCCGATCGCGGCAAGCTCATCGTTCGGCTTCATTATCGGGTGCTCTATTCCGACTTCGTCTAACGACCCGACTCTGCGCCCAGCACAAACATTGACTGCGAACACGTGCATGAAATCCATGCCTAATAAGCAGTCTGACTTTAGATTTCGAACAATGATCGTAGGGAATCACTTTTGAACCCCATCCAGCAAAATCGGGAACAACGCCTCCCCAATTACGCTTTCGATTATGCCATTGGCCATTGTCACACAGTCGAGTCTCGTCGTTGGGTATTGTCGGTAAGGTATCCCTAACTCGTTCACGATCTGGCTACCGATAGGCCCAAACACGGAAGTCGTCGCACCGCAATCTATCAACGCCTCGAGATGCTTTCCACCGATTTCTAATGACACGAATACCCTCTGACGTCCCGGTTCGCACTACCACTCTTTCGGTGGAGCGGGAAATGTAAAGGAGAATCTAGTATTCATCTCAAAAGGAACTTCTTGTTCAAACTGTTGTTCACGCGCCGCGTTTTCGCGACTGCCGTCCACTTGCTCAACGTTTCTATCGCGGCCGGTTTCCATTGTTCCTCATCTGACTCTTCCGAATCGTCGAGTGTCCAAATGCCCGACTCCTTCTACGTTTGCCGATGCAATTGCACACGGAAAGCTCGTTATATCTGTGATAACGTTATTTCCTATCGCAGTACCCACGCGCTCTATCTTATCAATGCTCGACGGAGTGGGAATAGGGGAAGAGGGAAGAGGATTCGATCTCGACTCTTCGCCTTCGTTCGGCGGGTTTTCTACGGAGAGCGCTGGCTGTCCCGCCGTAGCCAGATTCGATTCTCATTTTTTGAGAAGGCACAGCCACAGTTCTCGGCAGTCACGTTTTTCCTGCCGCAGCCTAGGCAAAGTTGCACCTTCTACTTGCTACAATCGCGGCTGAAATGACCTGCGTCACCGCAATTGAAGCAGAAAAGCGGGGTTCTCCGCGGTGAACTCCCTGAACCGCGTAGAGCAGCGTATCCTGATGTACGATCTGTTGGATTCGAGCCGCCGCTTCCGTTGTTCCCCCCACCGGACTGCGGTTGCGTCTGGTGGTTTCTAGCTGAACTCGCTGGAGGTTTTGCTGCAGCATTGGCATACGACGTTGGCGACGTCGTTGCTTTCGTCGATGCAGCTTGTGCGCCGTTGCTAGTTTACTATTCCTTCGGCGTCTCTTCGGCACAGCCCCTCCCATTGCGTTTGCTTGATCGGATTCGCTGTTCGTCACATCGTTCATTTCATAGGCGCGATGTCGTTCGTTCGACGATTTCTTCGGATTCGTTGACGTCGTCGTATTACTCTTGGCGACCCATGTAAACTCTTTTACATGGCATTCACTCCTCAATGGAGGTGGTCGGTGCGTCTTCGTTCGAGTCCACCGTCTTTCGATCCGTGATGCGCTTTCGACGAGCTGTGCGTACGTGTTCACCGCATCCCTGTCCAGCATGTCCCAGTACTCTGGCCTCAAGCCCACGTACACTCGAACATCTGGCTCCTCAAACACTTCTTCCGACGTATCCGACTGTACAATCTTTGAATGCAAATCAGATAATCTTTGGCCGAATCATCTGAACCTTGTGTTCTAGCCCGAATGTTATTCTTCAGACCTTGCTGGTCATAGTCAGCTCCGAACCATGCACGGAAGTCGTGTAGAAAGTCCCGCCATTCTTCCCATTCGTAGCGATTGGATCGGTACCACCGAATAGCATGGCCTTTCAGAACTTCAGGCAACACCTGGAGATGTTCGTTGTATCGAATGTTCGACGCATTAATTTTCTCGTAGAGTTGCTCGATAAACTCTTCACAGCCGAAATCATCGCCTCCAGTGAACCTCAGTTGCCATTTCCGCGCAACCTCACCAATATCACGTGCGTGTCTTCGTTATCTCGGTCGTTCCCAATTCTCATCGTCATCTGAGCTCCTTTTATCGTCGAGTCTTCTTCGTGGTCTCTCACCACCGCTCCTTCCGTACGATCGGTGGTTTGGTACAACCACTGAATCGAGCGATGATGACGAATCACTCGAATACTCTTCAGGATACCTCGAGTTTTTCGTGAACAATCCGCAGCTCTTCTTCTGTTCTCTCGCGCGGCGCTTCGAAGTTTGCTCAGAATCGCTTGATTCTTCAGACGACAACCTTCGATGGATCTTCTTCCTCTTCTTCGGCAGTTGACGTACACTGTGCTCGCTGGTATCGCTGTCGGTTTGTACGCCGATTTCACGGTATTTCGGCGCAGGCTTCTTCCTCGGTGCCAACGCAGCACGCCTCTCATCAACACCCTGCATCCCCACTGGTATGTCATCATGGACTCTTCTCGGGGCCTTGCTCCATTGACGAGATCTGCACGCGTCTTGGTCCTATGTCCACAAGTCCTTCACCATGCGCTGATCCTCGACGCTTGGTGCAACCGACCTCCTACTACGAGTTCCTCCCATTGTCGCAGTCGGTCCTGCATCTGCGAGCATGACTGTGTTCTGTCCAATGGTCGTCTGTCCCTTACTTGGCTTCGTGCTTCATGCTCCATCCGCGGGGCTCACTGGTCTCGAGCCGCCATGTTGACTCGTTGCTCGTGACGCACTCGTTACCCACTCTCGTAATCGGTTGCGAGTCATCGCTGATACACCAGTGGGGTCGATGGATAGCGCTCGGAGAATCTCGTGAACTTTTCCCACATCGAAACTGTCTATTTACGCGAGTTCCTTCTCGAGACCATCCTCGGGAATCTAATCACACGCTTCCCACGTGATACCAGTATAACCCTTCTCGCGGAGCTTACATCTTTGAAGTCTATGACGAAGCATTTCACCAGTTCCTTCGACACTCGCGCCCGCCGCGCGTAACTATTGTCGAACATCGTTGTCCAGCATAGCGCCTACCCACTGCAAGGTATCCGGCACACGCGGTCTGCGCTCACGCTTGCTCACTTTTGACACGTCGACGTCGACACTCGTGGCCAAACTGATACTGCCTCCCTCCTCCTCCGGAGGACAAGCATCGCTAAGCGTCTGATTTACGGCCATTGTCCAAAACGTCGTTCACGAGAATTAATAAATTATTGAATTACTCGAGCGATTTAATTTTCGCGAATTTAGATAATAATTTATTCCTCCGCCACCGAATTCTTCAAATTATCCGCGGAAGATATTGTATTACTCTCGAATTAATTCTCGTCACTGCCAAACTTGTGTTTATTTCCACGCGAAATTATTTGCCGGGCACATCGAAAAATATTTATTTTCGATCCGAATTATTGGTCGGGAACGTCAAACATTATTTATTCGCACGTAACTTATTTTTCGTGAATTTTAAAAGATGTTTTATTCACTGCGCGAATTATTTTTCATGACCACCCGTAATTATTTATTTGTTTACCGTGTCGATTATTTTTCTATGCCACTGCCCCACGTTGGTCGCCAGAAAATTGTTAAAAAGACGCTGACGAGCTGCCATCTATAATGATACCCAATGTGTTCTTTCCGTTTATTCTTCTGTCTCTCTCCGTTTACCGTTTAGGTGCCAGGTGTTTCTACCAGCCTGAAACACCAATGAAAAAGTCCGTTTAATCTTTTCTATCTCATAATCACTCCGCTAGCAGTCAGGAATAGTGGGGATTCGAAGGGCAAGCATTAACAACTACAACATTTACAAAATAACGTGTGAGCATTCTTTGGAAATTTAACATAAAACTTAACAACTCATTTATGAATTCCAGCGCTCGGGCAACAATGTTAATACAATATACGGTTTTAATTTCTTATACTACGGACGCTCATATTCAATGCTTCTCGCAATTTAATTAATGCGATCTGTCACGCGTCAAGCTACATAATTCTCTGTGTGTCAGAGAGAGACAGTGCTGGCTTCCGGAAACGCCGGAAAGCACAACCAACGCCTTGGGTATACGAGGGGGTGCGGGACGGATACACTCTACCGCCTCGTGTACGACCATACGGAGGATTTGTACCGTCGAACAAAAGAATTGCACCACGTGCACCTAGCTTCTCTATTCGCCAGGTTTTCGCTCTCGTCGTCGCACATCACGAGAAGCGGTGTGGCTATGAAAATTTCTCTCCGAGATTGAGTGTCCATGCAAGAAAGCCACGACGATTCACGTGGACAATTTGCCATTCGACTTGTGAAAAACCCGGAGTTTCACAAAAGGGCGAAACATATCGATGTCCGATATTACTTCGTCCGAGAAAAAGTTCACTCAGGAGAACTGAACATCGAGTATCTTCGAACAAAAGAACAGAAGGCCGATATCTTCACAAAGGCCTTGCCGAGAGACCGATTCTGCAAGTTGCGAGAAGACATCGGAATCAAAGAGCGTAGACCACGTTAGAACGGTAGAAGTATTAAAGTAGGTCGTCGCGGGTCCGCCTTAAAGTCTAGTCGCCAACCGGAGGCGAACAGTGGATAGAACATTCTCGAAGCGTGTCCGCTTCCCGTCTCCCCACTCCTGGCTGCTCTCGAGCTCGAGAGCGCATCATTTAACCGCTAGTCGGGCGCCTATCAACAACGAGAAGACGCGAGAGTTATTCGAGTTCTCTTCTCAGAAAAAAGTTGATTTCATAGTTTGTACTTAATAAAATGAGTATTAGCAATTGGGTTGATTCATTCTCCGGCTGAAATATATTACCTCTCCTCACTCCCCAAATCTCATCGACTCATCTGCGCAATTTTGTATACCTCAACAACGTCCATGTCTCAGATATGTACATTTTGTATTATATTCATTATATTCCTTATGCATTATATATTTGTGCGACAATAAATAAATATTTTATCTTTTATATACAAATGTTTTTTTCGTCTATGTGACGAGCTTATTACATGCCTAGTCCCTATTTCCTAAGACAACTTAGAATATTCTCATTTGTTTAAGGATTTAAAATATTTAAAATTGATAATGCTTAGCTGAACGATTCAAATTACAATTCAAATTCATTATGCTTGCAAATAATAGTTTTTATGAAGTTAACTACAATATGTTTCTTATTTTCTTATTTCATTTGATTTTATAAAACGTTATCTACAATTTTTAGGCACTCACTATATTATATAAATATTTAAAAAATATTTTTAAAAAGTGCCTATTAAGATAGATAGATAAGATGCTTTATTCCATGTCAACCCTCACGGGCTTTTACATAACTCCTTACAAATTTCGCTCCATCTCCGTCTTTCCTTTTCCTCCGTTCCTTAGTTTATATATTTACACATCTATTTACATTCTTCTCCACCTCCCTTTTTACTTTATCCCCTATCTAAATTCTCTTTTCCCGTTCCTTTCTTCTCGCTATACTTTCAAATTCGTTTACCACTTCATACATTTCGTTAACTATCTCCTCTCCTTCCAATGCTTTCCGCCAGCCTCCTTCCGGGTCTTCCTTCTGCCGTTGCCTCCAGTCCTCATAGTTCCTGAGGGTTTGCTCGCTCATCAATCTCCTGGACTCCTCGCATCTCCATATGTGCTCCAGCGTTTCCTCTTCTCTTGTGCACACTCTGCACTTTGTACCCTTAAAACCTTTTCTTTCCTCTCTTCCCACATTTCTACACCTCATCCTTGCCCATGTTTCCTTGCTCTCTCTCCCCTCGCTTTTCTGTCATCCCAGTATTTTGCCCTTCCCACCTGCCTTTTCCTTTGTTTATATTCCCTACAGTAATTCGAAGTTTCTATTTTCCTCCACATCCTCTGAATTCCTTGTTCTGCCATTTTCTGTACTGGTCTCCCGACCTTCATTTCCCATTCCTCGTTGTTCCCTCTTCTTATTACCTCTGCTATCTGCCTTTCTCCTGCCTACTCCATTGCTGCCTTCATCTCCTTTCCCCACTCGGTCCCATCCTTATTCACCAGTCCGCTTGCCTCCTCTAGTAGACACTTTCTTGGCCATCTGTCCTCTTCCATTTTTAATATTTTACCTATGTAATCCCCCGCCCTTTTTATCATTACCATGCACATTCCATGACACCCCGCCTTCATTTTCCAGATATACTCAGGCGTATTACTCCTTAGCCCCATTGCCATCTTTGTGTATCTGGCCTGCGTCCTTTCCACTCTTTCTCTTCTCTTCCATCCCCACACTTCCACTCCATATAGAAGTGCGCTCCTCGCTATTGCCTCCGCTATCCTCAGCCGGTCCGTCAACCCCCCTATTCTTGCCCTTTTTGCAATGCCCCACGCGCTGTTTACTGCCTTCCTTATCCTCATCTCTACCATTCTTATGTGCTTTTCGAACGTATTCCCCGTCGAAAAATATACTCCCAAGTATTTATATTCCTTTGCTATTTCCACTTCCTTGCCGTTTATTTCCCAACCTCTCTCCTTCTTCTGTCTTCCTCCTTTCCTGAAGATTACCACTTTGGTCTTTCCTATATTCATCTCCAATTTCTTCTTCTCCACATATCTTTCCAAGTCCTTCATCATCTCTCTGAGTCCCTCTCCCGTATCGGCTACCAGCATCACGTCGTCCGCGTATTTTAACGCGTATATTTATTCCCCTCCTATTACCGTTCCCCCCCTCTTCTCCTATTCCAGCCCGTCTCCATATCCTCTATGAACAGGTTGAAGAAAGTCGGGACTCACAAGGAACATCACTTAGGTGTCCCCCTCCGATTTTGTTAAAACTTTGGTATGCGGTAGAATATCGAAAACTAAGCGACACGTATTTTTGTTTATCGGCGGAAAAACGGTTTTAGGGGGTGAAACACACCCTCAACAATTGTTGTTTTTTCATTTTACGATGATAACTTTTTAACGGTACGGGATATTAAAAAAATTCAAATTGTAATAACCCTTATTTTTTTACGTACTATACATTGGAGATGGAAGCCATACAAATAACAATAACTTTCATATTGTTTATTGCAAAATTCGAATTTTTTCATACATATCTCCAAGAATTTTTAATCGATTGAGATGTAAATTTGCATACACATGGAGGATGGGAAATTTTCCGAGATTTTTACGATACCCCCGCCCTCACGTCCCCCCCGACAAAAAATTAAGGGGCGAACCACCCTTGTGTTTATCGTTCCCCCACTCTCTATGAGAACGAGGTGGATATAATTGAAGGAAACCTGTTC
>JAPYZT010003754.1:0-13365 GCA_030522965.1 Tryphoninae sp. A BG-2022a | reverse complement strand
ATCTTTCCATAATACAATTTTTTTGACATAATAAAAAATGAATCAACATTTCCACAAACATGCAAACAATTTTCACACAATTTTACAAATAATTATTCTCATCAACAACCATATCTGACGTAATTGAATAGTACGAAACAAATCAAAATGCAAAAAAAGACACAGCAGTTTCATTATTTTCCCAACGCCATAAACATTTTTGCAAAATCATTATAAAAAAATTTCGATACAACACAATTTTATTCACACATAGTAAAAACCCCTTCCCTTACCACAAGCATGCAACAATTATGTTCGCAGAATTTTCCAAACAACCCCGTCCAATAAAAATATCTCGCAGAATTAAATAGCACGAAACAAATTGAAATAAAACAAAAAGACATTTCGAGTACTACAAGTATCATAAACAAAAAAAAACGTTAAACAAAGGACTCTCCAGATAAAAACTAGTTCTTCTCACTGAAGTTTGCTTTCACCGAGGGTTGTTGATTAAACTTTTTGCGCCATCGTTAACTACGTTGCTACTTTTATACCAACTTTATAATGTTTTTTTTTTTTTTTGCACAGCGTGATGTCCAACACAGTGCAATAGAAGTACTGAAGTGTGCGTGTGGATATGCAAATGTTGTAGAAGGTAGGAAGCTACGAGATGAGTGGTCAATAGGAATTGTAAAACACCCTGACGTGTTGACGTCCTGGACAGCTCTAATCTTGTGCGAACGCCAGCCTTTTTTCTTCAACCTGGTACGTCACTGTTGTTTTTTTTCCAACCTGATTTTTTTTATCCTGCTAACGTCTCCTTGTTTTCACCCCCATTTTTCCACCCCTACTATGCAAAATTTATTTCAACACAATTTTCTTTATCCAGCTATGTCTCGTTTCTTTTCAACTCAATATTTCTTACCTCGATATGTCACATTTTGTTCAATCAGGTTTTTCCACCCTGAGGTGGCACATTTTTTCAATACTATGTTTTTGTTATTTCCCCATGTCACATTTCTTTTCATACGAGATTTTTTTTTTTTCACCCTGGTATGCGACATTTTTTCAACCCCCATTTTTTCCACCCTGATGTGCGACGCTTCTTTTCACCGGAATGTTGTTTTTCATCCTGGTACGTCGCAGTTTTTTAACTCGATTTTATTTATCTTGTCGCGTTACATTGTTTTCAACCCCATGTATTCACCCTACTGCATGAAATAGTTGCGATCGGATTTTCGTGTTTTTCTTTTTTTTATTTATCCTTTAGTTTTTCTAGCTGTATTTTCGTCGCAATAGCCGCGAAATAGTCTTGCCCTATGAAGAATTCTTGTTTTTTTTTCTTCGGTCAACCATTCGCAAATCTACCTGAGCCGAAAAATATTGGTCGTCGACTCGAGCTCACCTGAGTACGTGCGATTACGTCCGGGTCAACCTCCTCGAGATACCATCGTCGAATAGATTGGAAAACATCGATGAATAAAGTCGAAACAACGAGAGAGGCGACGGGTCAAATCCACTCAAAGAATTCCAATTTTCGCGAATCCCTCGTTCATTCCCCCCACCCTTTTTCACCCTCCCCCCCTTTCTCGACTTTATTGTCCGCCACAAACGCACTTTGCGCTTTATCGGTTCAACAAATTTCGCGGAAACATAAATATTCAAGCCTTTATCGAGATGAAATATCGTATAAATAGACCGGAAGTTGAGAATCTCTTTTGAAGTTTTAAAAATAAGGGCAATTCTTTGTTTTTTGTTTTTTGTGTGTGTGTTTTTTTTTTGGTCGATATCAAAATTGGAACGTTATTACCCGAGCGAGACTGTTTTTCATCGTAAAAATAACAAAAATTCGATTACCTGAGGATGTTATCACGAAAATAAAAATTCTCGTTAACGAGTTTCGATGACGAATACGACTTAATACTCGCTCGACGAATTATCCAATAACGTCATCGATGAGCCGAGGATGAGACAAAATAAGCACAAAACAAAATATCATATTCTTGTAAACGTTACTCGACACGACTCGTATAAATTCAAAGAGAATCCAGTCATTTCCGTTATTTCGATAACGCGCCCACGCGAACCTATAATGGACCCGTCGAAACGTTTTTCCGTCAGCTTTTTCACAATTAATCTCAATCGAAATATTATCGACGACCGCCGTGTGTTCATACGCGGAATTAATAAACAGCATTTGGTCAAACATTTTGTTTTGTCGTTTGCGTGAATATCAGCGAGCTCGAAAATAATTCCAATTAGCCGATCGCAGTGAAGCGTATAATTGTCCATTTTTTTTTTGTTTTTTTTTTTTTTTTTTTTTTTCTTTTTGCCCGATGGCTATTCTACCGCAAAAAATCCGACATTTTGTAGAACCGGAAGTTCGTTGATAAAATTCGTAAAATTGTACATGAAGTATGTTCGAAATTAATACCAGTTATTTATTAAATGTCATTTCGAAACATGTCAAATTGCAATCGTAATTAGCGAGATTATACAATTTGGTTTGCAAAATTTTGAACGCATTTATATTTTGATCCGGAATTTAAATGAAAATCAATCACGTTTGGGCTCAATGGGATGTGGGAGAGTTTGATAAATGCATAAATTAAAAGCTTGTTTTAATACATTGAGGATATTTTTTCATGACTTTATATTTTCACGAATAAGAAAAAAAAATTAATCGAACATGAGATTTATGGAAAATGGAGAACGTCAATTATAGTAACAGTCTTTAAATCGAACTTCCGATATTTGAATTAAATAGAATGAAATACAAAAATGGTTTCAAATCGTTATTGGATAAAGCCCAACCGAAATAGTTAATTGAAATTATTCGATCGATTGCCAAATCGAACTTAAATAAGGAAATAAATAGAAATCCAGATTGTGTGAAAATTGTACAATGAGATAAAACAAAATGAAATTTTATTAAGTTTACTAAAAATAAAATTAATATAACAAAAATGTTAAATTAAATTAAAATATATCAAAAGATACGAAGCAAAATAAAAGTGAAATAAAAAAATTGACGAAAATTGTTATCAACCTCGAAAAAACAAATTATGTAAAACTTATACAACGAGATAAAACAAAATAAAATTTTATTAAGATTACTAAAAATAATATAACAAATAAAATTAATATAACAAAAACGTTAAATTAAATTAAAATATGGCAAAAGAAATTAACTAAAATAACAGTGAAATAAAAAAATTGACGAAAATTGTCATCAACCTCGAAGAACCAAGTTATGTAAACTTTACAACGAGATAAAACAAAATAAAATGTTATTAAGATTACTAAAATAATATTAATATAACAAAAATGTTAAATTAAATTCAAATATGCCAAAAGAAAGGAACTAATATAACTCTGAAATAATTAAAATTGACGAAAATTGTCATCGATCTCGGAATGGACCGTTTGCCATACACGTGTATCGAACGCTACTATGAGTAACATTTTATGATTGCCAATGCGTCATTAATATTCATTAAAGCGTATACGATCAAAACGATCTTCCATACCGAAGTGTCTTTCGAGTGTTGGTCGTCTACTGCTACGAAGATATCGAATATGGGACTATAAAGGAACTCGAGAGAGATGAGAACCATATAGCGTTGTACGACGAACCAGGCAAATAATGGAAGGTGTTATGGGACCGACAGATGGGACGCGTTGCATTTCCTCGCTGTTCTCATCCGGTAAAGGACAACATGTGAATCCACCTTGTCTCTCTCTCTCTCTCTCTCTCTCTCTCTCTCTCTCTCTCTCTTTCTCTCTCTCTCTTTCTCTCTCTTGCTCTCTTTCTCTCTCTCTCTCTCTCTCTCTCTCTCTCTTTCTCTCTCTCTCTCTCTCTCTCTCTCTTTCTCTCTCTCTTTCCTTCCTTCTACAACACATACATATGCGAAACGCTGTTTCGTTTGTATTTTGATTATGTATATATTCAGAAGTCTTCTGGCCCATGCGTTTCCGGGGGCCTCAATGTAGCGAGTTTATTACGAGCGATTCAGTGAACATCGGTGCAACGAGACGAGGTGATACAGTCATCCGGTGAAATAGCATTGCGATGGTCCACAAATGGCAAACGCCGAGAGTATTTATGCGTAGAGTCTCCAACATTGTCAAGGACGATGGGAGTCTGCGTTCAACGTTATTGCCACGTTTCGCGAAATATTCCCACGACGAACTTTCTCAAGATGAGAAATATCAATAAACCATCGAAGGTAACCGGTTTTGTGCGATGAATGAGAACGATTTTCCAAATAATCGTGAAATTTTAGAATATCGCAGGACAAATGTCAGAACGATAATTAAGATTCTCTAATAAGTCAAGTCATTTTTGTAGGATGACTGTATTTGACCTTGACGCGCATTGTGACCTTGACACGATGCGACGTGTCTATCATCCTACGGGTCTCCATTTCGTGCGCGCGCATCCCCACTTCTCGAGATATGCGAGGCTGCGCGCGGACACGGTCCCCTTCCATGAGCAATCGAAGCTGCGCATGCGCGTCTCCCCACTTCGAGGCTAAAGAAGGAGGATTTGTACGGAGAGCCAATGAAAGAAGAACTCTCTATTGATGACTTTCTAACGAACCAATCTCTGTAATGTTTGCATACGATGACCTTAGTTGACCTTGGCAGGCATTGTGTACTTTGTACGGAGCTTTCGCTGGTTCACTTGGAGAGTAAGGCGCATTTATTCTCATATGTGGAGGGAGGTAGATTGTTCTATATCGAGCTACGTAAATGGTGAAGGTAGAAAGAAGGACCGTTCCCCAGAAGGCAAAAGGAGAAAGCCTTGGGCGCAGGAATAGAGCGTGACGGAAGCGTATAAAGCACGTGGGCAAAGTGCCAGAGCGTACAAAGCTTCGCTGTGCGACGAGAGCGCGAGACTGGAATGTGACATTTGCGGAGGTCGGGAACTTCCTTCTTCCTCGTATACATCTTCATCTTAAAGATTTTTTTTTCTTCTTCTTTGGACCAAGAAAAGCCACATGGGCGATCGAGCGAGAAGACCGAGCTTTTCGCCCTCCGGCTAAAACCGGCTCGTTTCGTATTTCCAAGCAGGACGAGGTGAATTTTTTAAGAAAAGTCGATACGATAAGGTTTCTCGTTGTTCGATCACATTAAAATTGCGACGATGAACACGAGTTCATGGTAAAACGGTGGAAATTTATATTTGAACAGAATCAAGGGTAAGACTTCCAGGAGAAATGTCTTGGATCGAAAGTGACATTTCTTTCGGAATTTGACGTTAGTTTTGCACCTGGGACGAGGTGGAACTAAGCGAACTCTAAGTGAGTTATTGATGAATGATCGATGACCCTCAAGGGTCGTCTCGTAAATCAATCAAAATTTAATCAGACTGCTTTACTCATAGTCAAACCGGAATGAAGTGGCTGGTGGCTAAAACAGATACGACAAACTTGGTCAGTGCCGGTGACATCTTAATTGAGGAAGAGACATTCATTCATGAGTAATAAGCGGATGCAACCTCGAACGAGGTATCTCGAATAATCTCGAGTTCTTAATTACGTCGATCGCAACGATCCCCTCCCCATCCCCCGAATACAATTAGGAAAACAAATTTTCATTTAAGGGTTTTGCAACGTTACCGAACTAATGTTGGATCTCGATATAAAAGACTGCATTATAAAATCACTCGAAATAATTGAAATAATCAAAATGGAACTTTTTAATATTGGACGTTGTAAAAATATTGAAAAATGTATAAATCAATAAAATCGTATCAAATAATTAAAATAATTGCAATTGTGAAAATAGTTATATTTATGAACAATATTTAAATATTAAAAAATAATCAAAGGAGCGAAATTCCAAAAATTTATAAAACAGTCAAATTATATAAAAAAATTAAAATAATTGAAATTGTGAAAATAGTTATATTTTTGAGCAATATTCGAATATTAAAAAATAATGAAAAGAGCGAAATTTCAAAAATTTATAAATCAATAAAATCGTATCAAATAATTAAAATAATTGCAATTGTGAAAATAGTTATATTTATGAACAATATTTAAATATTAAAAAATAATCAAAAGAGCGAAATTCCAAAAATTTATAAAACAGTCAAATTATATAAAATAATTAAAATAATTGAAATTGTGAAAATAGTTATATTTTTGAGCAATATTCGAATATTAAAAAATAATGAAAAGAGCGAAATTTCAAAAATTTATAAACCAATCAAATCGTATCAAATAATTAAAATAATTGAAATTGTGAAAATAGTTATATTTATGAGCAATATTCGAATATTAAAAAATAATGAAAAGAGTGAAATTTCAAAAATTTATAAATCAATCAAATCGTACAAAATAATTAAAATAATTGAAATTGTGAAAATAGTTCTATTTTCAATAGAATTTTCATCCTACTATCACGATCTACAGTACAGCTTCGTTATTAGCAACGAATTCTTCCACCCTCGAAAATATGAACGGAAGGAACGTTGTTTAAAATTTAACCACGACGCTCAATACGTGCAGCGCACTATCAATTGCATTCGTTCATTAAAATTTACCTCGTGTATTCGCTATGTGAAATTCAAGATATGTCAACAATTTTCAACGAGGGATCACATAGTTATGCTTCAAATTTTCATTTGTTTAGTGGTATAAAATTTCCAACGAAAATTTAAACGACCAACCTACATTGTCGATTTAATTCTGGACTAAAACTAATTATTCAATAAATTATAAATTAATATTATATTTACTCGATGCTTATTACGAAATAATACTAATGATTTATTAATTAATCAAATTAATACTACATCCCCAAATTGCATACGTTCGCTGTGATTACAAAATATCGCAGTTTTTGCACACTTCTAAAGACAAATCAATAAACTTAAAATTAAATCTGAATAAAATCAAATATTCCATTCCCTTCCTCCCAAAAAAAAAAATCTTCGAGAAATAATAATTTCAAGTCCAAAACTCAATCACCAATCAGCAAAAAAATACAATTTTTTAATAAACATTTATAAACAATTGGTTCTCGTTTCACTAGTGAGCAATATTTGAAAGCAATTCGTACGATCCCAATAGAATATCGAGGAAAATCATTACCCTCGGCAATAATCCCTTCAATTTCATTATAAACCGATTGCAATAGAAATTTCACGAAGCGTCGAAGAGGAAATTTGGGCGAAGGAAATTTCGCTGGTAATCTCTTACTTGAATCTTTCGGCAGATCCGAACGTCGGGATAATAAACCATGCGTACGTATCCATGGACCAAAATTCAGATGAGTCGAGTTGCACGTACGTAGTATGCGGAAACTGGTGGAGGGTAGAGGGTAAGGGTTGGTTAAGGGTGTATGGGGGATGTAATGTGTCACGGATATTCGGATTTTTATATTAGCTCTCGCGAGATCTTCATTCGGATAGGGAAGTGGTATATCCGGAAGCCTGCGATACGTACAGACGTAGGAACTTCGTGCGATTCTACAATATTAAAGGGGATATAACTGTATTCAACTGTGTACGAGTACGAACGATGCGAGGATAGTACACGTTCTCTACGGTGCAGCTTACACGAGGGACATTAAACCAAATGGAAATTGTTCTCTCTCTCCACCCCCTCGAACCACCCCCAACCCCTCATCCACCAACAACAAACCCCTACCTACCCTTCTCCTTCGTTCAACCGTTTCCGTCCTACTACCCTCCTGTTTACGAAGGAACGCATGCCCGGAATAATATTCCATAGATCTAGCCTTTCTCTCTCTCTCTCTCTCTATCTATCTCTCTCTCTCTCTCTCTCTCTCTCTGTGTGTATGCCTATGTCTCTCTTTCACTTGCTCTCTTGCCACCACCATTCGCTCGCTACCCGATAAAGCAACACTAGACGCTTTTACTGCCTCGTACGCGAATATAAATATCCCGGCCAAATTAAAAGCTGTATTTTCTCGTGGCAAAGAGGGCCGCGACGAAGGACGAAAACTCTCTGTTTGTTCTACCCAGGGTAGTGAAGCACACATTCAGCACGGGCGATCATTGAACTGGGTTGAAAACGTCACAATCCGGCTCACGGGGATGTTTACCTAGCGTAATCCAGGACCATCGATCATCTTTTCTCTCTGTCTCTCTCTCTGACTCTCTCTCTCTCTCTCTCTCTCTCTCTCTCTCTGGATCTCGTTTGGATGTGGATGTACGTGTGTGTCTTTTTTTTCATCCTCACTGTACCAATTCTCTTTTCAACATCAGAATTGTCACTCTTTCAATCAATGATATTCGTCCATGAGAGATTCGAGGAAATATTTTTTGCCATCGGAATGCTGTTGTTACGTGAAAAGGACGATGTTTGAAGGATGGAATATTTTTTGGATTTTTTTTCTTATATGGTATTATTTTTGGAAAACTTCGAGTGGATATAGGATAAAATTTTGGGGAAAAGTTTGTCCTTGAAAGAGAATTTGTACAGCAGAGATGTATAAAAATAAAATTGACAATCCTTCAAAGCCCTTATCGTCGTAAAAAAAAAAAAGAAAAGACGTAACGTTCCTTTCTTCTCTCATCCTCTCGCAGTCTCGATTCTCGTTCGCACGTCGCAATTCTCGCTCTTCCCGGCAACGGGATACCTGCCCCTTGGGTGATTCGAGAAAAAGTTTTTCAATGAGCAACCCTGTTGTCCTATAAAAAGGACCGAACCCTCGGACGGAATATTTGTTGTTTTCTTTTTTTTTTTTTTATTCTGAAGTTTTTTTTAAAGAACCGTCGAGAGGACTTCCGTTTCAATTTTAGTGAAAAGTTTGTTTTTTAAGAATGACCTTGTAGCAAGAACGTATACAAGAATGCAATTTTTATCGACTTTTATCGTCCAATAACGAAATGGTCAAGTTCCAATAAAACAATCCTTGCGTAGGTATTATTAACAGTATTTTGTGATATAAATTGTCGATAATGATATTCAATAATAACATGTAGTTGTTCTACAAAGGAAAACAACAACAACAACAACTGCAAAGAGAAAAAAACTACAAAAAGAAAACAACAATGACAACAACTACAAAAACTAAACAACAACAACAACAATAAGAACTATGAAAAGTAAACAACAACAACTACTACAAAAAGTAAAGAACAACAACAACAAGAAGTACAAAAAGTAAAGAAGAAGAACAACAACTACAAAAAGTAAAGAAGAACAACAACAACTACAAAAAGTAAACAACAACAACAACAACAATAACTACAAAAAGTAAACAACAACAACAACTACAAAATGTAAACAAAAACAACAATTTCAAAGTGAAAATAACAACAACAATTACCACAAAGACAAAACGACAACAATAGCACCAATAGCAGTTATAACAGTAATCTGATTCATAAAAGCACTGTGCCTTAAATAAAAAGAGAACATTTTTAAGATTTTCTGGGCAGGTATGGGAATGTCTTTCATACAAATTGACAGGGATAACACGACGTTTCATACAGTTGACATTCGTTTATGAAACCGAACTTTAGCAAGATCGAGCTGCGGCAAAATTCTCTTAAATATTCTCGATATATACTTGGTCAATAATAATTCTGGCATTCACGATAATAGTAAACGACAGAGCCCGTTAATAGGGCGATCTAGAGAAATTTCGGTGAACGCGTTAATGCGGTTTTCGTCCAAGCACACCGTTGAAAAGTCCGGACGCACAATTAACATCTCCTCTAATCCCCTTGGAATCTTCCGGGTACCAAAGGGAGTCCTTTCAAGGACATTCCTACGGGCCAAAGGATGTTGCGCGATCTTGTCATGAGAGAGAAAGGCAGAGAGAGAGAGAGAGAGAGAGAGAGAGAGAGAGAGAGGCAGACAGACAGCCAGATGGAAAGAGAGAGAGGGAGAAGGAGAGAGAGAGAGAGAGACAGAGAGAGAGAGAGAGAGAGAGAGAGAGAGAGAGACAGAGAGGCAGACAGACAGGCAGATAGAAAGAGAGAGGGAGAGGGAGAGAGAAATAGCGAGAGAGAGAGAGGGAAAGAGAGAGAGAGCGAGAGAGAGAGAGAGAGAGAGAGAGGAAAACGCTCCGGTACCGCCGGGCAAAAGCTGACTCGTAGGAAGAGAATACAGAAAAGGAAATGACGAAAAGCGGAGGGAATTGTGAGGAAGACAAGGAGGGAGAAGAACGAGGGGAGTGAGTCCGGAGGATTTGCCGAACTGCAGATGCTCGAGGCAAAACTGTGGAGTAGAGAGAGAAAATGTGCGGCCAGGGATAATCCTGTCGTCTCAAAGCGAGGATACGTTAAATATAGCGAGACTCTTTCCTTTTCTCACTTCAGCCGGCAAGAACCGGTTTTTTCCTTTTCCAGGATATATATATATATTTTTTTTTCTTCTTTACCACACCGCAAGAGCATCATCGCGGCTCTACCACCAACGTCGCTATTCGTTCGTTTTCCATTGCGCGCCTATCCTTCCTCTCGCGTTTTCCTTTTGCCAATCCCGTGTACCCAACGTTGCCCAGCATCCTATCCTATCCTACAATCTTTCGAGTACCGTGAGATATATTGCACCCGCTTTATGCCGAAAAGGCATCGCCCTCTACCTCCCACCCCCCACCCCTTTCTCAACGATAAAACGTGTCGCATTTTTCACTTCTCTCGCAACGATCCGCCCGTCATCGTCTCTCGTTGGGACGTTACTCAGTCAGCAAAATTTTATGTTCAAACGTTCAATGCGGTTCGGAATTATCGAATGTCAATTTTTTTTTTATTGAAGTTTGTGCATGGCGGTTGGTGGAAATTTTTCGAAAACAAAACAGAGATTTTTGAAAATCGATGAATTTTTGCAAAGTTGAATATAAAGAGCGATATAAATTCGCGAAAGCTCAAGTGGCTGAGTGAGTTTTATGCGTGTGGCCAAGGGGCAATTTGGTTTTTATGGGGAAAATATTTTTTTGAAATTTTTGGGAGTTAAAAGTTGGTGACAGATGCAGGAAATTTTTTTTTTCATTGCTTCGTGGTTGGTATCGAAGTGCAATGAATAATTCATCTAGACGTAGCAATTGTTCTACACTGAAAGGAAAAAATATTAATTGAATTTTATAGAAAAAAAAAACTGAATGAATATTTCGAATTGTATTATTTCTTAATTTTATGTAAATCAAAAGATCGTTAAAAAAATTAACGTGTATAATATCAACGTACAAACACATTTTTTTTTTTTCATTATTTTACTCGGAAGATTCACATTTTAACTCAAATATTTAATGAAAACGTATATTTTAATTAAAAAAAAAGGCACTTAATTAATTAATTCACATTTTATTTCATTCACTACGTAGGAATTTAATTGAAAAATTCCACGTAACAAAAATAAAAGGAAAGGCTTATTTTCATACGCCTCCTTATTAAAATGTTTCCCGGTGAAAATGTAGGACGAGGCAACAACTTTGTAAACAAATTTCATCGTACAATCGCATTTTTCCATCTTTTTTTGAAATTTTTGTATCATCGAGTCACACTATAATTCCTTCGAAACTCTGATGTATTAATCTAGTATATTAATATGTATTATATGTCAAGTGGTGTTTTGTCTATTCCCGACTCCCGAACGGATATTCGACAGTCGTAGAATCACAGGTTATCGTATTTTCACCTGCGTAGTGGAACTTCGGAGGATACGAAAGAATGTGATACGCGAATTTTCTGAACGAGTTTAAAATTGTTTATTTTACAAAAGTTTAATAACGGATTGATTAACAAAGATCTATTTAATTTGAAAAGCTCGAGGTGAATGTTTCTCCTCTCACTGTGTCGTGTGAATTGATGAAGAAATTTTACCTGCGTATTCGTATATCGTATTATACGCGAATTTTCTGAACGAGTTTAAAATTGTTTATTTTACAAAAGTTTAATAACGGATTGATTAACAAATATCTATTTAATTTGAGGAGCTCGAAGTGGATGTTTCTCCTCTCACTGTGTCGTGTGAACTGATGAAGTTTTACATTTTTTACCTCATAAGATCGAAAAATTCTGGGGGTAGAAAACCCTGTATCGGGGTGGGGATGTCTTCTCGCTTAATATTTTTATTTCGTACCGTTAAAGGATCCGGAAAAATTGCGTGGGCAATCTAAAACAGCCTTTGCATTGGAAAAACCGGAAGTGGCAATAAAACATCTGCTGCATAGTCGGCCAATCCTTTTTACTCGGCGCGAAATTTACCCATGAGTCACCTTCACCACTCAAAACTTTCCGACTTAGAATTATAAAAAATTTTGTATATTTTTAAGCTTGACAAATTTTAAAACACCACGTATCACTCAGTAATGGCGGTCAGCGAAATTCCGCAGAAAGAAACTCTATCTTTAACCTTTTTTTTCCATTGAATTTTGTCTTGTTTGTCGAGACGCGACAAGCGGCAAAAGAGACTACAGCGAGCGACATCTACGAGTATAATGCCTAGAGGCAAGGAGTTGCGTACCGTATGTAGGCGAGATACACACGTGTTAATTAGAACGATTAACTTGAATTACGTATTATCCATTTCAATAAACCTAAGACACTACAGAAACGAGAGAGGTAGTGGCACAAGGGTTAGCGTTCTCGGCTGTCAACTCGAGGGTCCCAGGTTCGAATCCCCGCCGGCACCAATGGAATTTTTCTATGTGCTTATTCTGTGTTCTCGGTGGTTCCCCATGAAGAAATGTTGATAGAGATACCCTATGTCCGATCAAATCCTGATCAGGATTTGTCATAGATTCCCCAAAACCGGTATCCCGTTTCGAATCCAACTTGCATGAGTATAGGCATATGTGCGACGACGATGGCATAATTTTGAAAATGGTGCGGTTACTTGTATTTTCGGTATTACTATTAAATTCCTATTTATGTCCCTGTTTCTACTCATCGGCGTTCGCAGGGTGTAGACCCGTGCAGAAATGTTAACAGGGATACCAAATTGCTGATCATATTCTGATCAGGATATGGCAGGGATTCAATCCTAATATGAAGCTTGTGGTGAGCGTAGATTTTATGACCAATACGAGTATATATAGATATAGTAATCGTAGTACCGGCCACGACCGACAGGTGGCGCATGGCCATCCCGCTTCTCACAAAGGAATCATGCGTCCGCTGGCATTATAAATGCGTAAACTGTGTAGGAAAGTATTAAGGTTCCTCTGGAACGTGCTACAAAGAATTAGCTCACAATTCAATAAATGTGCTCTACGATTCTTGGATCATACAATTACGTACACTTTTTTCATATACATACTTATTATTTTCTTAGCCTATCCTGATGCTTTTAATTTGTTTCCTTGAAGCCGCGGGTAGAAACTAGTATTGAATATAATGCTTTCAGCAATTCATTATTCTTACGTAATTTGATCGGGATCCTTGCTCGAATCCAGTTA